>LJIJ01002406.1:0-27452 GCA_001718145.1 Orchesella cincta
GGAAGTTAAATTTTGATTTATGATGTGATTTAGTTGAAATTGTTGTTAGAAGTGGAGTAAAGTTTTGGGATATTTAGTAATTTACATGCTTACGACGGCTACTGGATGCCAATTGAATTCGCATTTGCAGCTAACATGCGGAGAAAAAAATTGGCAATGAGTACAACAAAAATCTCTCTCGAGTAACACGAAACAAAAGGGACGAGAGTGTCACTTACTTTCAATGCCTGAAACATAGAAATTAACATATAAAAAGGGCATAGTAGACCCAAAACTTGGGTTGGATTGGAGCCCAGTTTGGATTTGAACCTTTTTATGTGTATGAAGAGAAATATGTATTATTTGTCATCTATATGCATATGATGTGTGATGATACCGTCAATAAACACTAAAGAAATTACGTTCTGACCTGTTCTTGCTGATTTCGTCATTCTGCGCGCAGCAATTAAAAACGTGACAGGTTGGCAATGCGGGCTATGAAAAAGAAGATTTTTATGAAGGTGCTATATATCAGTGGCGGGGTAAAAGTAGGGTGTGCCTGGGTACAACGCACCCCGGCACGGGTGGCCCAAGAGGGTCTTACGGGGGCTCGGGGTCTGGGTCGAAAAAACTCTTAATTAATATTAGTTTCGAAGTCAGTTAAAAATAAGGAATTCAATTTTTAAAAATCCTAATACATGGTATCTCAGCTACGTGGGCGATAATTAATTATTCGTTAAAATACATTAAATATGCTAAAAGTCTCTGCGTATTAAGAGGCCTATTTTCTTTGAGATTCTTTTTTGAAAGTCTATGCTGTTTCTCGATCATCGCGAATAAGGAAATCCGTTTTTTTGTAATTTCAATGACAGTGTATGTTAAGTATATTTTTTAAATCTTTCCTGAGCGGTGGCATTTAAACAACTGGCAGTAGTAGAAATGTTGCTTAACACTACAGGAAATCGTGGAGCGTCACGTAGACAACGATTTTAAAAGATTATATGTAGCTTTAAAAATTCTTTATTTTACAGAAAATTTTGCTGGGTTATTGTTATTAAATCTGGCCACGGATTAGAAAAATTTGCAGCTATACGGTAGCAAAATGCTGCCTATCGTACTATTTTTATACAGTTTCACGAGATTTAATAAGTTAAGTGACTTCTTAACTTAACTTAAGGATTCGTGTGGTTGGCAGGCTTCTAGGTGCCCTAATGCGGAAAATTTTTACATACCTTCATATTTTTTGTTCAATGATTAATATTTTGACTTTTGATTTATTCTATGAAAGGTTGCTAGCAAAATCGTTAACATTATTTGAAAAGATCGTACTTATGATGTGTAGAAACCTAGCCATCAACATTTTAAGCACTAAAATACATGTTTTGTAAAACTCAGACCTACCCTACGGTTTTCACGCACAGGGTCCTCTAACGGTAACGGTAGCACGATTTGGGGTTACTTAGTTGAAACCGCTGAAAAATGTTGATTCCTTAATTAACTTGGGCTGCGTGTGTAAATATATCAGTCCAGAACAGAACTATGTATATTTTTTATTTTTCAATGGCTAAATTTATGAAAGTTTTGAATATCCCAAAACACTCTCAGATAGATATGTCCCCGGACCATAAATTTTGTGAAAAATATAAGTAAAAACTCCTCATTCCGAATCAACAAAAATTACGTTTCTACCTGCTCCAGTTTTTTGGCAGTAGAAAATTGCTTCGTGAGTTTATAATTTTTCAACAGACCTTATCATTATTACACAAAATTAATCTCTGTTAACAATCATTAAGGTCTAAAATGTCTGTGCTTGCTAATCCTTAAAATGTCAGGTTTGGCTTTTGATTTCAATTTCGAATTAGATTTTTTTAAGCTCGGGTAATTCATTCAGAAGAGTCATAAATTGTATATAGTTATGGGTAAACAGTTTGTTTTCAGAAAATATAAGAAATTATGATGGTAATGTCTATTCATCCTTAGCTTTTTTGTTTCTAAAAATAAGCGTAATGTACATTGATAGTCTATCGCAATTTCGATTATTTTGCTTATATTAATATTGTTTATTTGGGAAGGGGCCTTCATGATTCCAGCTTGCCGCACCCCGCCATAGACCTCTAGTTCGCGCCACTGTTATATTTATACAGAAAATATGGGTGTTGTTTTACTTTCAGGTTGGAACGATATTGTCATTGAACTAATGGGCCGATGACACTGTTATATGTGTAAATAAGCAACTATGAAAAATGATTTTATAACCAAAAAACGAATGCTATTTTTATTCTATAACTTTCGCCAACCATTAATAAAAATGATGCTATTTCATTATGCCCACAACTAACAATATTATATGAAAAAAGAGTTTGTCAAAATACTTAACAACAACGAAGGATACAAAACAGCTTACAAATAAACATCAAGGACTTAAAACAGTCAATTCAGCATACACACATTGTCAAACAAAATTCGCTAAAATTACAAGTTTAAATTGCTTAGCATTATCTGTTATTTTCCAGACCATTTTCAACACACTAATCCTCCTCAGGAACAATCATGAGTTGTTGGAGGTTATTGCCAAAACGAGATTGCGAGACGGCTCGTTTTATTTTATCTACTTTAACTTTAGCATAGCGAATTTTCAGCCCTCTAATTGGCCAAGAAAGGGACTGGAGGGTTTTGAGATCCTTTTTACCATACACATTTGTTGCAAATTCCTCCAGATTTGCCATTTCGGTCATTTTCAGATAAACAGGAATTCCCAATGATGAATTTGGATAGCCTTCTGCTCTATACCCAACTTGTAACTTTTTCACGTGCGTATTTGCCAAAATCAACCCTTTCTCAATTGCGGGAGGCACATTGTCCATCACCAAGGTCGTGAGATGCTCCAACTTTGGGAGGGGATTTCTCTCCAGCAACTTTTTGTAGGAGTAGGAACGAGTTTCTTCGACTATCTGAAAGTGCACTTTGAGCGTCCTCAGGTTTGGCATGCGGCTGAGATGAAATTGGAACAGGTTGTAAACGTTCTCTTCGTTGACTCGATTTCCATAAAAGTAGGTCAACTCAGCATACCAAATCTGAGCTCCATAGCTTTCAATGATGGGTTTCAACATTCCCCAGTTTTCAAAACTGAAAATTACCCTATAGCCCAGAAATCTACCGAGGAACGGGTTGCACTCTATGTCAAAGCCTTTTGACATAAATACATCTATTTTGTGTGGCAAAAGCTCATCAAATATGTAGGGCTGGAGAGTTCCATTCAGTTTCACCAAAGATTTTGGGTCCAATCCAATGTTTGAGTTATGTTTAACTTGTTCTATAAATGTATCAACCCCAAACTTCCAAGAGCGACAGACTTGTCGTGTGTTGAGAACAGACTTGCTTGGAACTGGGGTAAATCCAATTGGGTAATTGACACCTGGCAGACCCGTTTCATTTTCCTCGTCAACCAAATAATTGTGTAGGACGGGATATACCTAAGAACCACGTTATTATCAAATTTAAAATTTTGTGAATTTTCCTCTTCCATTCATTTTTGAGAAACTTACCTCTGGCATCAAAAAATACGTCCGTTTCGGTTTCAAGAGTTCTCTCCACGCACTACATGTTCGGAAGCAGTTTGCCACATCCGTTGGAGAGTCCAACATGTCAAAAACCATGTCCCATACCTGTTAGAAAGACACAAATACGATTGATTTGAATATTTTTAATTATATTTAGATAATCGTAGCGTGGGTTTTATTTTATTTCAAGACTTAGTTCGATTTGATACTCACCAACAAAGGGAAAATTTCTTCCGGTGATTTCGGAGTTGGTACTACTTGAGCCATGGTTTTCGATTCCGATCAAGCCTGTTTTATTGATTTTAATTAGTCACAAGTATTAAAATCTTTATTTTTGTATGCGACTTTGGTATAATATTTGCTAAGAAAGTCCAAGGCTCAACTGATAACTTAAAGAGCGTTACTTATACTCTCCTGCGTTGTATGAATAGGAAACTTGTGAGCATGAAAAAGGCTTTATATTATAGCGGGACTAAGAGTGCACAATATGATACGAGATCGATACTGTTTGCATGCTTAGAATGTTCGAGTAGAATACTTTCAACCTCTTGGGGTTACAAACAAGGCAGAGTGTAGCTCAAAGTGTAGTAAGGTATAAGGAGTCAAGAGCTTCTGCGCTCCATATCTGATAACAGAGGAATTCATTCATAAAAAGAAGTTATGGTAAAATACCCAAGTGTCACAAACACAACATACAAGCAGATAGTTTTCTGCAAGCCAGGCAGTGCAACTGATATGGAACTAATATGAATGTGATGAAAAAATCGCTTTTATGACTAGGAAGGTTGGATAACGCGAGTATATACTTCTGTTTTGGAGACAAATATACGCATGAATGTATGTGTACGTATGGAAGCCTAAAATCACAAAGGAGAAGAAAAATGAGAACGACAGCCAACATTACTTGAAACAAAGAAACATTACAGAATATAAGAAAGGAACAACGGACAGATACTGAGCTACAGTAAATAGTGATACAAAACTGATGTAGATAACATTTGTGTTGATTCATTTCTTCAGCAGTTTGTTACCACACAACTTGTTCTCTTTATGTGCTGGCTTGAAGCTAGGACAATGAAATATCGGGCGTTAGCGTGAAGCCTTCACCTACCGTGGAAAGGGTGGAGCATTTCCCGAAATTACGTCACGACCTCTACTGTTTTCAGTCTGTGACTTCTATCACGCTCTCGCCTTGACTTTTAACCTGATCTGTCCGAGGCACGCAGTTATTCACCTCCGCTCGCGCGTGAACAATCCCGCTTTTGCTCTGATTGGATATTGGGGGAATGAACTTGTATGTAAACAGAGAAATGAAACTCGTATTACGGGATTCTTTTTTTTTTCCCAGTGTCTATTGACAAAACAAAGACGTCGATGGTTTCAGGTAAACCTTAGATTTTTTCATAATGATCCTCATGCGTGTCATATATATTGACACTAGGATGCTGGCCATCTAGAACATTACGTGTTGTTGCCACTAATTTCTTCTCTTGTTCTCACGCTATGATTATGACCGCTTTAAAAATCACGTAATGTTGCGGACCAACGAAAACATTTCGAAATCACGCCGGTCCACATTCATCAAATTTTATATTCTTACACAAGCTCTACATCCGCACGCTTTTTTCCATTCATTTTGGATGTCGATGATTCACAACGAAAATAAAACTGAAGCTGGAAATCCCCTAACCGTTCTGAAACATTGCATGCGAATGACCGTCCGACTTTGCATATCAACATTCCCAAGGAAGGCAATTCATAATCAAAATAAATGAATATTTTGCGTCGTATTAAAATTGAGAAGATGAAATCGCTCTTTGTACTTTCGTCTCAGTCATGTTCTGATAGTCAGCTCAACACTGGATTTTCAGACTGGCATTTGTTCCAATTCAAAACTTTTCAGGAGCTTAGTTTTGTTAGTTTTCAGTCTTGTATTCAATTAGTATGGAAGATATAACGCAAAGATCTTCGGAAACACTTGCAAAACTGAAGGAATGCATTGAAGGTATTGAATTAGTGTCAAAACTTTTAAAATCGTTTTGTTTGCTAAATGTAATTTCTTTTAATTTTAAAAGGTTATCTTCAAGCTAATAGTGTGAAGCCACAGGTAAGCCAGCACCTGGAGAATGTCAAACAGGATGATAAACTACTTGTGCTCTATCTTCAAGCAAGAAAATATCGTGTGGCGGAAGCATGGGATACGGTAAATAAATAAAAAATGTTTTGTTCTTTCGCTTTCAATTTTGAAACCATTTTTACAACAATTTCAGTTGCGGAGATACACTGAAAATAAATTCCTGCACTACCCCAACGTTTACCTGGATGTTTTTCCGTACCAGTTTCTAAAACTGGTGAGAAATCGCGTCTATGGAGTTTTACGTCATCGGGATAAATTCGGACGAAGGATCATATTTCTTGATACAACCAAGTGGGATATAAATGAGTTTTCCGTGGAAGACCTCTCAGTTGCTGCAGTTATAGCTGCTGAAGCATTTTGGAGGGAACCTGACATACTCCAAAATGGTTTGGTGTTCGTAGAAAATTTGGGTGGATTCAGTAAAGCTCACGCTAAACAACATACTATCTACCATTTGATGAGAATAAAAAATATTTTGGTAAAAATAAAATTCCATTTAGATGTTACAAATGTTATATTTTGGCCAAGATTTGTAATTGTGTTTTAATTGATGTTTCAGCAATCGTTCCCAATTTCAATGCAAAAAATAATTTGTCTCCAGACTCCGTCTGTTTTTAATATTATTTTTTCTATTGCAAAACCCATACTTCCAAGAAAACAGGAAACGTGTAAGCTCATAATTTTAACAAGTAGTAATTGCATTTATTTCTGTTCTGAATTAGCTAATGGTGCGAAACTTCTGGAGTCGCAGATATCCGTGTACTCTGCCAATCAGATTCCCACCGAGCTTTTAGATATTGCATCCCCAGAAATACTCCCAAAGTGGATGGGTATGCTCGAAGCGGAAGATGCAACTGAGGATGAATCCTTCTTTAAAAAATTTGTTGGTTAATTATTTTTCGTTTAAAAATACTTCAACATGTTTAATTTAATATGACTGTTGTGGGGGGTATGTGAGAAATCTGAGTAATATATTGGTTGTTATCAATAAATTCTCTAATAAATTAAACTATGCAAGCATCAAAATAACTTTGCACGGAAAATCAAGCAAAACGAAAGTTTTTTTTTATTTTCTCTTTATTAAAGTTCTTTGTTTGCAAATAGATACAGATTATTAGAATTCGTTAATGTTCACAAAAATGTTTAAACTAATAAATAACGATAAGTCCTAAAATGGCTGGGCTGCCCAATCCCGTTTGATATCACTGGAAGCTTTTTCTGCAATTATCATCACTGCCGCATTAATATTCGCATTTGGAGTTGCTGGGAAAACGGAAGCATCCACTACTCTCAGATTGGAAATCCCTTGAACTCTACAAAAATTGAATTAAATACAATTAAATAACTACCCTACAAATTAAATTGTATTTTAACTATTCAATGTACCTAAACTTTGAATCCACAACAGAACCCAAGCTGCAAGTTCCCACTCCACGATGAGCAGATCCAACCTGTTTGGGAAGTACACATTTCCAATAATCTCCGGATAGAAACTCATGAGCTTTACAAGCTGGATGCGGTCGTCCCTTCCAAACCGTTCCGTATTGTTTCATTGTTGTTGTGTTCAAAATTTCTAGCATGAACTCAATTCCATGCACCATCACGTCCACATCTGATTCTCCTTCAAAAATCTTCAAGATTTTAGGTCAGCAAAATTAAGTTCCAAAAACGCCCTTGTCAATACAAATATTATATGTACGTAAAAACTAGGTTTTCTGTTTTATTTTCATAGCTTTATATAAAGAGTAAGAAAATTATGATTATGAAGCACATCGGAATTTAGGATCTCTATTACATGTTGGCCTGTTGACGGTATTTTGAGCTATGGATTACAAGGAATTACAGGCAAGTTTGAAAGCTTGAATTTTTTGATTCATTGTTCCCAAATTAGTAGGGTCTAAAGATAACTCTGCTTTCCATCGTCAAAATGCTATGATGGCGTTGGTTTACAGATTAAGGAATGGACGTAACTATACACGTGTTTCACGTCTCTGGAACCAGAATTTTTAAGTTCCAGCCCGATATTTATGATAAAGTTAGAAACACAATATTATGAAAGGCAAAAGCCCTGATCTATGTGTCTTCAACTGTAGTTTGGGGGCCAAAACCTTACCTAGCAAGTCACCGGAGATCGTGTGCATGGAGCCATATCTTCCACCTCTTTTAATTTAACAAAAGAACCTGTGCTTTTACCGTCCTAAAAGAGCTGTCAGCTAGTGTATTGTTGTATTAAACAGCTATAAACTCAACAACCAATAGTAAACAGCAAATTGTGAAACATTTCATTTATTAAAAACCGGAACTTCTTCCACCAAAGTGTAATTCAAAATGGAAACTGAATATAAGAACATAAATGTACCCAAATCCAAAATGCTTACCAAAATGGTACTAGTTGAACTGTTCCTCTTCTCGAATTTAACACATACTCTAAATTATGTGAAAGCTTTTAAACCTCAAAAATACAATCAACGCAAAGCAAGCCCTTACATTAACTGCAACAAAAATAATTACAAAATCAGAACAACGAGTCCTAAACCGCTTGACTAACAAATATTGCAACTGTTACGTATATAATAGATATATAGATTACTAAAGGTATAAGTGAATGTTGTTGCTGGATTGTATCGGTATGATGTAATTGTTGGTGTTGTAATATTATGTGGTGACGTGCGTGATGCGGGGGTCATTGACACTATGTGGCATGACGTTGTCATTATTGCATCATGCGCATAATGTACCGTTACTTCTAAGGGGTATATATACCCGGGTTTCTGTTAATAAAAAGTAGTCTGCCAATATATCTTGAAGGAGCTCACATCTCTGTTACTACCATCTCTTGGCATAAACTCACCAATAGTGTATGTAACACAACCTAGTGACAGCATCAATGGAATCGCGAATGAATTACTACCAGGAACAACACGGGTAACCAAATGGAAATCGGAAACAACTGGAAGAAAGCTGTATGTTCACATCGCGCTGCTGTTGAGCATCCCCATTCTTGTTTGCGTAGGTATTTTAACTTGCCTGCATTACACCAGGATCTACAATAGTTCCTTTGCTCCTATTGGCGATAGGATATGTGTCAACATTAGTGTCACATCTTTCGTGGACTATGAGCTTCAAATGAGAAACATTTCGTCGACTTCTCGTGTCCATCTTGATATCAAACTCAACAGCAGTACAGAATGGACTGAAAATTTCAAAATGACAAATGCTGATAATATAAACGAAATCGTTCTGAACGGACCCATCTCAATGTCAACTCTGTTTGGTATATTAGATCAGTCAGCAAAATCCTTAAAAGCGTTAACTTTTAATCAACAAGAAATTGCGAGCAGTCCGTTCCAAATTACCCCTCATATCATCCAAAAGAAGATTACCTTAAATCACCTATCAAAAATTACTTTTTCTGAATGCCACTCATGTCAGCCAATATTTGATCTATTTGCTACAAACACATATTTACCAAATGTAGTGGAGCTCCAAATAAATTTAAGTAATTCAGAGGGAGCAAAGGATATATTGAAGAATGTATGTCTGGAGTCAAAAGGAACATTAACATCTTTGGACGTGTTTGGTATAGAAGATAGAGCTGAGAACATATTTTCAGCGTTTGCCGAGCCATTCCCAACTTTACCGAATGTTGCCCACCTTAGTCTTTTGGACGATGATGTAAGGCCGATTATCAACAAAAAAGTTGATACTTTTCTACATAAAATGTTCCCCAACATAAAATTTTTGTATATGAACAATTCTATATTGACCAGAGAAATGTATTTTCGGATGAGTAAATTTGAGAAACTAAATGAATTAGAGGTTAGCATTCAGATGACTGGTATGGAGTTCGACTTAAATTTTATCCTACCGCAACTGAAACGTGTAAGCTTAAATTTGATTTTCGTAGAGTGTAAAATTGCGGGGCGGATTCCCAGGTTAACAAAGATGGACAGGACACGAGAGAAGTATATGAAAAAATGCAAAATACTCTCTAATTGTGAATCTGTATTAATTGAAACGCCATATACTTTAAAATATTGAAGCTGATTCCCGACAAAATATTAAATGATTAACAAAAAAATAATAAAAATTGGTTTCATAAAGTATAAATTTTGGTATTTCATGTTACTTTTACGGCATAGAAAGCTTTTTGTGTGAATGAGAAATAGATCTTATCACAACTAAAAAAATAAAATTTCTGACTACGACATAATGAGTTGGCAATACCGGCAAATCCTACAAAAATGTTTCAAATTTTAAACTGGAATTTAAAGCATTTTTCATAAACATAATGTCGTGTTTGATGATGATCGCTCAAGGTGCAAAGTTGCAACTGTAGTGATCATTGTATCGGAAAGCTGCTTTGATAATCATCGCAAAAAATTTTGTAGCACGAATTTTTTAAACAACAGTAATCCATTTGCATAACATAAAATATATCCAACCACACTTGACAAAAGTGTCATCGAAACTCATGGATCGTTTCGTAGAGATATGCATGACTGGAACTAATGTATGAAAAAATAAGTAATGGTTTGCTTTTTGAGCTGATTAAGTTTAATTTGGGAAAAATGCGCTTGACTATTTGGAATACTTTAGAACTTCTCCCCAAGAAATAATAGCCAATATTTATTGTAAATTTTTAATATCTTTATGGTAGGTTTCTAATCAAATCTATAAATAATATTCGTAATCTAAAACTGAGCATATTAGCTGGTTTTCCACTTTCAACTAAGAATCGAATGTTTTTAAACGAAAAACGTTATAATTATTATATGAATACGGGCCCAAGTAAAATAATCCGAGTGTCATTGCCACATCGGCTTAGTTCAAGTCAGGTTCCTCCATAATTATTTAATGTAATTTAATTTATGGGACTCATTAGGTTTAGTTGTGATTACAATACTGACGAAATTGATTTACTGTTGACTGAAACAATATAAATTAGTATGCATTTGTCAAAGAATGCAACATTTATATTTCATAAAAATTGTTAATGTTGTGAAAGGTTTTCCATAAAAGAGAAACTTATTTTTCGTCTGTCACGATTGTAGCCATTCAAAATAATCTTACAAACGGTACTTGTTGGAGAGATTGAATAGTCTACAATTTCGAGGTATCTCCACTTACACACATTGACACAGCAGGTGACAAAGGTTGCGGAGAACCAGATTTCATATAACAGTGCTGCATTGTTGCTCAGATTAATTATCAACAAAGAATGCCGGAATTACCATATTTGTCATTCTTTTCTTTTGATCCATCAATAATTTGCAGATCGGGATATAGTTGAGCTGAACTGAAGTGTGACTACGATTGCACATATGAGCGTAACTCGAAGGAACGGTTTATCAATTGCATGACTTAAATTTTTTAACTCCATTATATTTACAAACGGTCCATTTGTTCTTACACTAGATAACCCATTGTAAACTTTGACTGTTGCAATATGCCTCTGACAAAACTGCGACATAAATGGAAACAAACAAAAAGTACCGTTACATTTGTACATTGTCCTCAAGCATGCAATACGTAACTGTACAAGCTAAATTTAGGTATGTATTCTTCAAGCATTTTACAAAAGTACAAACATCCTATTTCCATCCTTCTTTCCCACAAATGCAAATAGGGGAAGGGTTGAGCTTCATTTTTATTTAAGTTCTAACTTGAGCTTTGAAGAAAGCTGTTTGGAGTGGTCGTTCTAGCTGCTGTGAAGGGCAACGATTACTTGTGACATTAACGTGATAACCATGGAAATAATTTTTTTCGTAGAACGTTATTTTTTCCTTTTGATTTTGATTGCAAGATTCTGTAATTCCCTACCAAACAAAGAACGTGGGTCTGGATTAAACAGTGGGAAAAATTTAACTTACAACTTAATTACTTCGGTGACTCAATATTGTCAACTATAAATTGGCTTTGTTTTTACAGTTACTTTTCTGGGGAATGCAAGTGAAACTTTTAAAGGACCAGTGGGTCAAGTTGTGCAATTTACAACTCCTGCCGGATTATTTGTGCTAAATTCGGAGCAGGTCGGGAATGTTATGAACTTGTTTAATGCGTTACCAATCCTGAAGTTAAAATTACTTACTTCTGTAATATTTTTGTCTGTCATTTTACAGCAAACGTATAACAGTGCCATTGAGGGGGTAGAGGTATATGGTGGAGCTCTACTTCGTGCACATCAAACAAGAAAAATTACAAGTGTAGCCGATTACTTTAATGCACAAGCGGTTGAAGGTGCTGAAACAGTTTGGATATAGTAAGTAAAATTGGTAACATTTTAAAAGCTTGAAATATTTATTGTTGATCTTCAAGATATCAAATCATGTTATGCCTTGCAGCGCTGAGGGGTATCGAGAAGACGGTTGTCAGATAATAAGGTTTTCTGGAAATGGAGGATACAACATTGAAAAGTCGGATTGCGATGCGCATCATGCCACACTGTATTCACTTGGGCCAAATTAAAACTAAAATTTGGTCAAACCATCTAATCTTCAGTGTGGAGAACTTTTACTACGATAATAAATTTAAATGACGTGTTTGGAATAAACAAATTACTTATTTTGAAATTTATTTTGAAAGTATTTAAAAATACAATGATCCAGATTGCATTATTACTTATAACTTTTTTCGCCTCGAGACTTTGTTTATAAAAATATAAATGTCTTCATTCATACTATATCATTGTCATAACAAAAGATTGTAGCTTGTAAGCAAGCTAAGGAGTAGTAAGCAACAAATTCTGGTAACAATATAGGATTTAAATGAAAAGCAAACCCATACGTAATAAATACCTGTTGCAGTTTACCAGTCTGTCAATCATTTTGTAATGTTTGTGTACAATACCCCACATTTTCATACCACTCATACATATTGTTTGAATAAAGAGTAAAATAATATCTGTAATGAATGAGGGCATTATAAATAAAACCTGAAATGGTACTCAAGCAGGCTGCATTCCTACTCAAAATTTAACTTTCATCCTGCTTAGTAATAAATGCAAACTTATTGAATGGAAAAGTACAGTTGCAGCCTTTTTCTGATTTAGATACGTACTTACAGGACAAATAAAAAAGGGCTCTGCACAACCAAAGAAAAGTAGGGTTTCTTGAAGTCAATGCTCAGCAGTATAACGGTACAAGCGTAGTGGGACCAATGGTAAATATGTGAAAGGGGGTTCTACACGTTTTTTTCCTTCCAAAAAGAAAAACTGTTCCATCTCCTAAGGTTTTTTTTCTACTTCCATAACGAGTATTTTGTAAAGCATGTGTTCTGGCAATAAATTTTTTTCATTCCACTATCAATGCCAATCCTTGCCCTAAAATAACAATTTTTAAACAAGTTGGCGTTTAGAAATGGGTTTGAGGCTGTATTCATTGCTTCAGTAGTAACTTCAAGGCTTTGGCGTAGAACTTTGCCACGCATAATTTTCATGTATAACCGGACCTTACCATACCAAAATAACCTTCAAAAACATGTGGATTTTAAATGCCAAAGTGGAAGACCTTTCAAAAAACCAATGCACAATTTCTGTTTGGCTTGGTTGAGTGGGCTTAAAAGACAGATTGTTGGCTCCTCCAACAGTTTCCTGCAATTGTTCATTCTTTGCAGCCGGGAGACCAAAGACTCTGCCTTTCACGGTTTTTGAAAAATAATTGATAAATTTAACTTTGTATCCAAACACCCGTGGAAAATTTACATTTTTCCTTTGATAAAAATTTTGGCTAATTTTACATTTCGCAGCCACCTTCACGTGTTTCAAGTTGATCCAATCTTGACCAACATCTTGGACGATGCTCATCCCATCATTGGTGGAACTGGATCATATGTGCTGTATGGGGGAAAGGTGAGAAAAGCATCATTTCGAAGCTCCACAACTAAACTCAAAACGGTTGATAACCTCCAACGCTTATTATTATTATTAACAGGCAGTTTATGCGGACACCAAGCTAATAGTTTCTGCAGCTGAAGGAGAAATGGTTCATGGAGATAACCTGGCGGAAATAGAAGACATCGCAATCACGGCTGTTAAAGAGTTACCTGAACTTCCTAAGTCGTTTTGGCTAGAGTAAGAACAGTTTAATGGATATGATTTGCAAACATTTATTGTTGTGCTGTTCTAATGTGTTTTTATCTCACAGCTCACAAAATCAAGAAGCTGGATGTCAAGTTTTGGAAATCACTGGAGCTGGGAAAATGTACAAAGTAAGCAAGTCGGATTGTAACAGTCAGCATGGTACTCTATACAAAGCTGCACCAGCTCGAGCTCTGGAGTCTGATAGAGAGAACCAACAAGTACCAAGGGAAATGTTGTAACTACATAAATTAATCAGTTTTCTTCAGATAGATATCAAGTTGTTCACGTTCCTTTCGCTTAATATTGCAGCATTTAAACTTAAATATTTATTCATTGCTATAAATTACTTGAATAGGCAACCCAAATTATTTAATCTAAAAATTGAGTTATTAGTTTACATAAAGTTAAGTACGGAATTTGTAAGCGTAATATATTTAAAAAAAATTATAATTACTAATCTGACACGAATATATTATCGTTATCGACATTAGATATTATAGTTATAAGTGTAATATTATTTTTGCAAATATTCATGTAGTATGACATTCTGTTGAAAGTTGATTGAACTCGTCTTAACTCCAGTAGAAGTGAAATGTTCGGAATATTCTTATAAAATTCAGTCTAATTAATTTGTGTTTTTATTTTCCTTTACTTTTCTAATCTGTTTCCTTCTTTGTAGCAATGCACATGTTCGCATCCCTTACAAATGACTCTCGACCGCAATAATTAAAAAAAATACAGAAGATTTAGAACACACAAAAAGCAGAAAAGATGTATTTTAAGAAATATCTTTATCTGCACATCGAACGCTTCCTCTCCTGTTCTTTCAATCAATTCCAAAAATGTGTGAATAAAAAACAATGTAATCAATGAAAAATTCATGTCCTGTTGGAAAAGGGGTAAAATGCTTCTGTAGTAGAAATACAAGCATTTCATTCCGTCTACGGTTGTCCATTTCGTTTTTGGAAGCTTGGTACATCCCATCCACTTCTGATGTAAATAATTGTGCCCAAAAGAATCATCCTAATTCCTGTGGCATAATAAATAACCTATGTATATTTTAATGCGAGGATTATTTACTGAATCTGAAGTCGATGAGAAAAATCAAAAGTTTTCCTCAAACCCAACATCGAGACATTTACGCGAATGTTTATACATGATGATCCTGATGAAAATTATGAAAAAAATTAGAACTTGCCTTTTTCATTTTAAATGACGATTTTTACACAGCAAAATACGTGCTTGGAGGTTAACCCTCCTGAATACTTTGTATAACCTGATGGAATGTTGATTTGAATACAATGAACATAGTACATCTTGGGTTTATATTGACAACTGAAATGCACGAATATTAAATTCTCTCTCGTCTAGACGCGTCTGCGTCAGGTACCCAAAAATTAATTAAAGGGGTGGGATTAAAGGCGCACACAATTTTAAAACGTTTGTAGTTTTCAAACTAAGACATTTATTAAAGGATGCAACGTCACACCTGGAAGAGCATTCAGTGGAGATAGTAACACGAAACATATTTGAAGATTCTATCACTTAGTTGCCAGACCACCGTATATTTATTCGGGAGTTCAGAAACTGCTTGATTCCTGAATTTTTAAAGTATAAATCGATTGTACTGCATCTGTTTTCAGAAATATTTGGTATGTTTTAGGTCACTTATATATCTTGTGGTTCTGCCTCATAAAGGATGTAAAAGATTTTTTTGATTTGATCTTAACTAAAGAAATTAGCACGATTTAGTGCACTTCTGTCATTTGCATGATTTGTAAAATCTTGGACTATCAATACAAAAATTGTAGTCCACAGCTAATATTGGAAGTAAGCCGTTAGGTAGAATAGCTGTTTTAATAAACACGATTTGGAGTAATGCCAGAGCTTTGGAGCGATACATAAATCGTTCCTCAGTTATCGTTATGTTACGACAAAATATTATGTACAAAATACTTGTTCCATTTACGGTTTTGGAGTTCCGTGAGGGGAAGTTGTGATGCTTGTATATTATATTTTTCACCTTATTCCCTTCTTAAAAACATGCTTAACATTTCGTGTATCTTGAAATTTCTGCCCGTTTTCTTTTTGTAAATTTGAAGCAAATTTTATTAATCTGAAAGTCCGAAATTTATGCCGCCAGGAAACTTAGCATTTTTAATCGCCATCTTTGTCATAGTGTACTAGTATCAAATAAATAGTTATTGGAAAATGAAAGTATATGCCAGATTCTCCATTAAATTCTCTACAAGGATGCCCCTCCAACCTTTGAAAATTTGTTAACCTATGAGCACACCACACATTTAATTTTTGTGTGCGCCTTTAATCCCACCCCTTTACTATAATACTCTGCAATAGAATACCAATTTACAAGTAACACCATTTAAAGACGAAAAAATGCCCCCCTGGTAAAAGAATGAATGCCAACTAATAAATATAAACATTTGACGAAAGATCCATAGAAAAACTGAAGATCATTGATAACTACTTTGCTGCTTCCATGTTCACATGCAATCTTCATTGCATTACCTGCAGCAGGTAAATTTCGTGCTTCATTTGGTACAGGGAAAATGCATTCATTTTCAAACAATGCTAAGAGCAAATATAAAACGGAATTGTTTCATACTTCGTTTATCATGCATAATTATTATCGGAAAAAATTACGCAGAAACCACTTCAATGCGTGTCACTACACAGAAAAGTAAGTTATTTTCTTCTGAGGATTTTATTTTAGCAAGTAAAGCGCTTGAGATGAGAGGATGTGACTGAGAAAATTCTTGGCTTGGATAACTTGGTAAAATAACCAGCAATTGAAAGGGAGCATAAATTTATTAGAAATCCATGAATTTTCATTTATATTTTTGAACACAAGTGGTTAAGGGTCGATAAGAGTTGTTTGGTGGCGTAGTGATGATGATAATTGGAGAGGAGCTAATTGTAAGTACTACATTAGTATTGATGCTTAAAAACTTTTTCGTATAAAAATATCGATATTTTATGAAAAGTGGGTTCCAAATTTCCGTTCACCACAGAGAATTACTTGGGAATGCATAATACGCAGAAAATTGCCATTTTATGGGTAGTATATAAACCTTGCTTGGTTTATTATTATTTCCATTTTGTGCCAATTGGAAAAGTAGTCAAACCAGCCATTTGCGACTAAAACATTTTGGGTTCATAATGGGATTCAAACGGTATTCGCTCATTCTTTGGCTGTGTGCACTTCTTCCCTTAGTTTCTGTCCTTGTTTCGGCAACAACTATCAAAACTATTAATGGTAACTTAATCCTGTATGCTTTGAGTATAATTAGTCAACAAATTAATTAAAATTAATGCAATACAGATGCGGAATGTGACAATGACACACCATGTAAGAAGAAGTGGCAGGGAAAATACTGGTGCCACACCAAGGCCAGCACGAGCCTTTATAATGGTAATGATTTCAACTATACTTAACAAACGTACTATTTATTCATCTATTCAAACCGATTTGGTGTAGGTCGCGGCTGGGACTATTGTTCTCCGAGACATCGCTCAACTTATAGAGGAACCTCTTGTGAGAATGATTGCGAAAAGTATTCAAGCTACTGGTTTTGCTACACTGATTTCAGAGGAAATTGGGACTACTGTGGTAAAACTATCAAATAATTTGTGTTAATTCTGAACTGGCTTCCGTTTTCAGGGACTTTTATTCTATGCCATAATGTTAGTAGTAAATGCTTCAATCATCTGCAATTTTCTTCTCAATATGGTATCAAATAATTCATAAATCAAGTACTATAACTGCACAAGTATATATTGGATATGTGGGCGAAGAAACATGCAAATAAAAGCACGAGAACGAGATAACAAATTAGGATGCATCGCATTTTATCACTTTTCAAAAACGTAATAATGTCACGCTAATACATACCGGTTATAATACAATGGCAGGCCATAAAAATCAGAATTGAAGAAATGCTAGATGCAATAATATAAGCCGGAATATAACTGGAAATCCGAAATTTTGCTGTGACCAAGCTGCCTTCTCCCATTATTATCAGCATCATGCAATCCAACATTCCAAAATGCAGAGAAACAAGAAAGCTATCTCTCTCCCAAATCCCAGTTCTGTCCACTATCACAAGCGCACATCCAGTAATAATGAACTGCACCGCTGCGCCAATCGCGAGGAAGTTAAGACACCAGACCAGGAGCAGGATCGTTTGCAGCTCCTTTTCCAAATGACATGTCACAAATCCTTCAAAGAGTTTAGTTCCCTTTTCCTTTCCGACGCAGTGATTGACAGCTTGAAAATGGATTGCTACATCCATCAAGATCGTCATTTTACTAGCAATGAGCAGCAATAGAAAGACTGTGCAGAACTGAAATTAACGTAAAGTAGAGATTTGTAAGGTTTTACTTTTAAAAATTCCATTTCATACCAATTAATTATAACAAATTAACTTACAAGATGGACCTTGTTAGTCATCCTTAGTATTTTTATACAGTTTTACCCAATACTTTGCACGTCTTTTGTTGAAATCGCATAAATTAAGCTGTTGGATTGTTGGACTGTTCAAAGCCGTGGGTGAATTTGAAACGAGAGTTATAAGCAAAAACGTTAAGAAACTTGACAAAAACCGATTGGAATATATTATGAGTTGTGGTTAAAAAATGCTATTTTCTTAGATGAGGTAGTAAACTGGCATCGTGCCAAAATTTATGTGCAGAAGTGTACACGCACTCAAGCGCTGTTTTTGATGGAGCTGTAGCTTGTGATTTCTATGAATTTATGAATATATGAGTAATAAAACAGGCGAAAATCGAATAAATTCAGTTTCAATAGTTTATTGATCTTTAAGAAAACCGCATGATTTTTAAAATTTCAACATTCCATTAATCAATAGCGCCCGCAATTCGACGGGAGGCCGAAAGCATAAGGCAGGAACCCCAAGGGAAGCGAAAGCATAGGCCGGAACAGCGTTTGAAATCAACAACATTGAGACAAACAACATTGCTTCTCCGACAATGATGAAAAACATTGAGATGAGCATACCATAGTGAAGACTACTGGAAAAGCTGGCCCGACCTCGTGTAAGTAGTTCCACCCCGATGGAAACGTACTGTAAAGCGCCAATGCAGGAGATAAGGTTTAGATGCCAGAGCAGATTGGGGAGGACCGTTATCTGCTTTCCTGCCGCTTTTGGAAAAGAGCACGTCATATCTCCTTGGAGTTTCTCCCCCGCCATCTTCAGTTTAATACCTTTGGTGTCCTTTGGAATGTCATTCGTGATGATTTTCATATTACCGACGACGCAAAAGACCAAGAACAGCTTTGAATCCTGCAAAAAAATGACGGTGTTTCTGAATAAATGATAAATACGTTTTAATTTAAAACTGTACTGTAAACATTTGTGATAAATTTGCAGCACTCATACTATAAGGTATATATTTGATTTCAAAATTTAGAAATGAGCTGCACTCGAATCGCTTGCCGTCACACACACACACACTTATTATAGCAATCTTATATTATGTAATTCCATTGCCAATATTGCAATCAAGAATGAAATTAATTTTCCTATCCTCCAAAATAATCATACTGTTAGGGATAGGGACAAATATAAACGTGAAGATATAAATAAGAAATCCTCGCTAAATTTTGCAAGAAACCCGCGTATGAGAAAATTGCGAAAAATGTCAGAAACATGATGTCAGTCAAAATTTAATTGAGACTTTCTAAGAGTTGTATATCATAATAAACATGGCTCCGTCACTTCAAACACATATTTTGGTTTGCAATATGGTATTATAAAACTTTTTTGAACGGTTTAATAATTTATGGCACTAACCCATTGAAATTTCAATACTTTTGGTTTTTTGGTATAGGATCTTTACATGATTTGGGAGAGCGTTTATGATTGCTGGCTTAAGCAGAAATCCGATAATTCTTTAAAAGAAGTTAAAAAGCAAGAAAATTTGTGTGTGTGTATGTTGTATAATGGTAGATCGTAGATGCTCAAATAATTTGCCTGAATTTACGAATTTATACACCTTATATGAATAGCGATGGATTCTATTAAACAGCGCAAATTTCTAACAAAATTGCGAGAATTTCTACATACGCATGTTTCTTATATTTTCTGCGGGGATTTCTATTAAACATCTGCACGTTTAAATGCATCCCAGGGATATGTTTTAAATAGTCACATTAACAGATAACTATTTTTTAGAGGAACATATTTTAATGGTTATTTTTAAGTGAAGGCAGTGATGTCATTTAACTTCCAAAGTTGTTATATTCAACCTTTAATCTCAGTTGATTTTTGTCCCGTGCGTCATACTTGTTTTGAAAGAAATCACATGATAAAAGGACAAACGTGTGATCCTATTTCTAATATTATATTTAACAGACAGTGTCTAGTGTCTGGCTCGTGAAATCATTAATTTTACGTGATGCTGCTCATGTAGATTTATGTAACATTCAAAACTATAAGAACATGGGATTTTATTAACGGCATATAAAGCAACACAAAACGGACATCCCTTTGTACATAATGGATGGCTCCAATTCAACAATCATTTATCATTTGCCTGTTTTTATGAAGTAAGCAATATTGTTACGTTTAAATGCCATGAATTATCTATATTTTACAATTTACCTAAATTCATTCCTCATTGCTGCATGCCGATGTCAAACAATTTGCAAGTTATTAGAACAAGCCTTACTTCAACAACAAGAGGCCAGAGGCTAACCGTCTGATCAATAGCAAAGTCCTCGCATGTCAACGGTGTCATTTCATCCAGGAAATTATTTCCTCCCAAGTAAATTCTGAGAACCGGGCAAGACTTCAAAAATCTTACAAACCACTTGCTCCGTTTGAGAGCCACCGTTCCACTCATATCCTGGTGTACCTGTTTAGCTACGCAATAAACATCCGCCAGCATTCCAAACATCACCACAATTATGAAAATGGCCAGAACAGTACACCAGAAATACACAAGATTCAATCCAACCTGAAAACTTTCATCTTTCCATCCTCCTCGAGCAATAACCGTAACCGTGTTATATAAACAAACAATCTGCATCAACGTGCATGATATCATAATAACCACCATTAGAAATCTTGCGTAAATTTCCCTATGGGCAATCGACATTAGTTGAAGTTCTCGAAAAGCCAATGTTTGCTTTTTCAGTAGAGTTCCATTTGTTGCTATTTCCTTTTTTGTATATGTCTCTCCATATTGAGCAATATAAGATGGGAAACAATGCCCGTTCACAATCATAGTTATGTTTCCGAAGAAAGGAATTCCAGTCATGAGCAAGTTCCAGTTCATGTAGGAAAGAAGAGCTATTGCAAGTTTTGTTCCGATTTCTATTCCACTCCAGGTTGGAGCAGCTGCCAGTCCAATCCGATCACTTTGACATGTTCAGAGAGCCAATAGCCAAGGTAGACTGGAAAGCAAGGATTTCGAATCATATCCAAGTGGTAGAGAGTTGGCATCAGGATTCCTGTCCATGTCATTAATCTTACCATCCAAGTTGCCATCCAGCTTCCTTTATGTGATTTTTTGGAATACGATTTCCTATGAAATTTTAAAAAATTAAGTAGAAAGCCATGTTGAAAATTAAATGTATTTTAAAATAAAAGTTACCCTTGTAGTGTCTCTCTTCATATTCAACCATGTTGTTCACAAGTCCAGCAATAGAATCAGCATCATTGCTAAATACATAGCCAGAAGCCCAATAACGGCAAATGACGCCATAAACATAACGTTGTGAGTGATCACAACATTTTTACCTTCTTCCAAGTGTAAATGATTTGGATCAGTGCCAAAAAACTTGTAGAAAAAAGCTAAATATAGCCGAATATGATAGATTTTCAGTGAAGCTTTGCTTTTGACTTCCAGTCTGTTGGTTTTTGTGTTCCATTTGTATGGAATTCCTCCAAAATAGTCACACAATTTGATATTTTGCTGAAGACCTGACAACAAGTCACCTGAGAGAAGCATGTCTACGTCTTGATCAAACGCTTCAACTTCTGTTAGTGTTATCAATTGAATCCGGGATAGCAGCTAATATATGTTCGACCTCCCCATTGTATTGTAGGACGCCTACGTAATTAATTCCGTCTCCGGCGTTGCAATCCTTTTGACTACGAAATACTTTTTTATAATGCCAATAATGCTAAAAAAATATCATTCAATATTATAACTAATATTGCCTGACAAGATTTTTAGGAATGCCACTCAAGCTTTTCCATGATAATCGGATAGTGGGCACATCTATTTTTCATAGTTTACTGGCAGCTTTCGGCACACAAGCATTCGGAGATTTGCCTGGTTTTTCCGAGGCACGTGTAAATATTTTAAAACGAGACGTAATAAATTCTCTCTCGTCTTTCGTCATCCTTTTGAATGTCGAATATTTTTGTATATCTGTAACAGTTGGAAAGGAAAAAATTTCCGCAACTTCCATTGCCACTTTAACAAAGTACTAAGGAATCTGGCTTTACCAAAACATTTTAATATTAATCTGACAGTGGAACACATTTATTTTTTATTATTTTTTCGTGGTTTTGTCTGCACAAAGTGGTGAACGCTTTGTTGGATTCTCCGAGGCACGTGTAAAACCTACTAAAACCTGCACAACGGCTATCTAGCAAAAAATTAACCAGTTCTGTTGGCGCCCGGTTTCTAAAAATCGATTGGAATTTATGTATGTGCTGGATAAGTAACAACCATATAAGGTATGTCACTTATGTCCGATTTAGTCTTCTTTCTGGACTGGTAAACATATTAAAATTTCATTCAAAAAATTCTTGCACAACCTGATAAACATTCTCGACATGCTACAGACGGGGAATTAGTTACCTAATGGTAAGAGTGGGTGCTTATCAATAAGAATTTATAAATGACCGCAAGGCAAACTCTCCTCTCTCTCGTCCGGTTTTTTGTCGACACAATAATTACAGAATAGACTCTTACTGTCGCAGTTTGATACAACTCAACCCGCATTTCAAGAAACTACGATTGCAATTGGAAATAAAAATGGAAGCCATTACACGAAAAGTGGTTCACGACAGCATTTAGGATACAAGGTTATTAAATACAGTATTATCCTCCTATACACATAAATCAAAATTGCAAATCATGCAATCACGATTTGAATTATAGTTAGGGATACTTCAAGTTCGGAATTTAATTCCAGAAATAAAAATTGAATATAATCTAAATAATGTTAGAAAAGTTGCAGCAGCTATATGAAATCGACCTGATACGTGTATTTCAGATAGAATCACGGTTATGTTAATAAAAAAAACTTGTGTGGGTTATCTGTGTTGGACATGGTTGTTTGCCGGGCAATGTGATACGTTTGCGCTGGAGCAGTTCGATATTTCTGGGGTCTTATTAAAGGGATGGCATTTTATCGACGGTTTTTTAAACGAATTTAAAGGTTACAATTCAAGGGTTTTTAAAAATTTCGAAAAAATACGCGCGTAAATTCTCAATATTTATTATTATTTAATATTTAAGATATTTCTCCCACCCATTTTTCGGGATATGCATAATATGTAATGTATAGTTATATGAAATTGGGGTTTGTGCTCATGAAATCATGATGCGAATGATAATAATTTTCCATAACTTTCTCATCGGGTTATGGGCACCCTGTTATTCCCAGCAAAGGGAAACAAACGCGAGTACTCTTAGGTACACAAAGGAGACATTCAGTAGTTTTTTTTGTAGACTACAATGATCTTGTAATTTCGTAATGGATAATGTCCGGATATGATATATATCATGTTGTTTGTGTTAAAATTGTAACGATTTATCTTTTAAAGTTTCTTCATATGCATTCATTTTGCTTTTGTAGCAACATTTATCATAAGTTTTGTTCTTTTGTAGTGCAATTGATACTCTGATGCGAAGCAGCAGTCCAGAAATACCTAGTCAATTGAACTAAATTTCAAAGTCGCGAAAATATTTCTTTTTTTTCAAGCAAACAATAAACTACGGTGTCAACATTCCAATGAAATGCGTAACAGAAATACAGATGACATTAACTGAGCTTTATAACTGCACTATGTGGAATGGCAACGTTTTACATAAATTTGTTAAATTTTGTAGTTATACACAATCACGCACAGTAAATGAATAGGACATCAGGAGGACGTAAATATGTTTAAAATATGAGAACAGAAGTTCATATCCGAATCGTATATCTGGTTTATAAATAAATAAAGATTAAATCATATATCTTGACAACCAAAAGTGAAAAACAACATATTCATGGAGTCACTGGAATACCAATTAAAATTGGAAGTAGGTTCCAAGTCCATTGCATGTCAAAATGGAAGGAAGAAATTATATAATAACTTAAAAAAGGAATTCACACCTGTCTTGGGTAAATAAAGGTGTATTAAAGTTGTCAAGTATTAATCATTTAATGTCAGTCACTTGTCACAAACATTTCAATTTCAAACAGTCTGAGATGCAATTAAATAAAGTATCATATCCGAGCTTGTTAGAAGCTTTCATAGCTACATACATCGAAAATATTTTTGAAAATGCTTTAAATATTGGAAATTGCTCGCGCAACTTAGCTTGTGTACTCGAAGAATCAAGTAGACATTAAGTTAAAATTTAGAAGATTAGAGAAAGGAGGGGAAACTCAACAGTTTGCTTGATGATAATCAATTCCATTTTCCGACGTTTACACTTACCATAATTAAAGAGAAAGACGATTGCTTAGAAACCAATGCAAATCGTTTAATATCAAATTGACAGTTTGAGGAAAAATATTTCCAGACAAAATTTCCCCTTCTTCTCAATCATATCCAAGTCAAACGGGTTCTGTCTATCTGTTATCGTGGTTTAAACTTTGAAAGGTTCGATATTCAAACCAAGTGATTATTTAGTATTTGGAAAGTCCACTCGATTCTCTGTTTATACATTGTAAATCTGCTTTTTGCATAGCGTGTTGAGAAAATCTACGTCTCTCGTCACCGTTGCTAACTTTAGTTTAGGCATCCTATACAGCAGTGCTATGTTAATAGCAAACAATTTACTGCAGCCTCTCCTACAGCTTCAAAAGTTCATTAAAAAGTATAGCAAACTACCGTTAATACCTTACTCATTGAACGAAACAAATGGATGTCATTTTATGCCGGCTAAAAATTCTAAGTTGGTCAACAATATTTTAAAAATTTACTTACTACTCTGCATCACTGCAATGCTGTATCAGTTAGGAGATTCCACTGTAGTCAAAACATTTGCAGACATTTGTCAAGCAAACTTTATTTTAATAGGGTTGTTTTTTACGCTACAATGTCTGTGGAGACTCGGCAACAATTCAGGGCAAATCATTGCTTTCTTCAACGGAATGATTGATGTCGAAGTACAGATTACTAAGCGTAAGTTTTACTTGCAACACGAGTACAATATATATGTTGATTTTAATGGTGGATTATTTGTTTTTTAGTTGCAATTCGTTCCCCCAACGATATAACCGTTAGGCTGGCAAAGTGTGTTGTCAAAATGTTCGCAGTGAGTGCAGAAGCAATGATATTCTTACTCTGCTTTCTTTCCACTACCCATCCAAAACTTGGTTTGAACGTGTTTGGCCTCGCGTTCCGAAAATATGGGAATACTCAACATCCCGTTTTGGCGTCAATTTTTTCAATGGCTCTAAACACACCACCAATTTTTGTTTTCATGTCTGTTGGGTCTTTTGTTGGGATACAGCTGACAGTATGTCTTATCAGCGCACGGGCTTATATTGGTTGCGTCGAAATCTAACGATTAATCTCTCAAATTGTCTTTTATTATCGTCGTAAATTTTATAATCAGTTTTTTGCTTTGCAGTGCAATAGAAAACTTAATGCACCAATGGGGTCCCGCATCACCCACAACTGCATTGGTTCGAAACGCGTATGTTAAAAGATTTCATCAATGGCTTTCCATTTACCGACAAATACATATTTGCTGGAAACTATTCAACGAAATACATTCCTCCATTCTCCTTCACTTCTTGCTTTCGGTAAGTGTTATCCAGGTGGTGACCACGGTGTTCCTTGTGCTATCTTGCAAAACAGCTGCAACAACAAATAACGAAGCAGGTTACCTTTTCACCGTGCTTGCCATAATAATTCTGATTGACTGTTATTTGAGTTTTATCTGTACAGCTTCTGCTGCTGCAAGCGTGCATTCAAAATCACTAGAAGTGTTGGGCTCCATCAAGTTTCATCAAAAGACTTGCTATATTCTGCGAGAAAAATTACTTTCCAAAACAATAGTAGCAAGTAGCACTACCAAACATTAGGACAGATTTTGGTTCGCGAATTTTATTGATAGGCTGACTCCTCTAGTATGCAAAATTTCAATGCTCTTCGCACTATTGATTTGCTACTTCTTCATCGTTAGTTTCTAATGAATATCTGTATTTTACTCAGTTAGAAATAGTGTTGTAATGTCGTAAGGCTTGAATTTATGTAACTTATATTTAAATTTACGTAGTTTAACTGTAGTAGTAACATCAAAACAATAATGTAAAAGTATTCCGAAAAGTAGCAATAATTAAATTATACCACTTTGCCACCTGCGCTATTTTTGTACCTAAGTATGCCATTTTCATCACTTTCAAAGTATCTGTTAATTGCAATGCAAACTAGCTAGTTGTAACATTTATCTTACAACATTCATATGAGTATTGCCATTGTACTGTATAAATAAATTAAAACCGTATTTTGGGCTTTTCATAATCTATAATGGATTCTAATCTTACCAATCCATGTTTGACGTTACAAATGTAGTTTATATATATTTGTAATCAATATACTCTAATAAGCAAAACTTGTATTGAATTTTAGTTGATTAAACTTTCTACACTATAATCCCGTCGACGTTTGATATTTTTATTGAGCATTTCATAAGTACATTTCTGTGGTGCGCCCGTTGTGATGATGAATGAGTAAGACAACGGCGCTACTAATCAGGTTCAGGTTAATGATAAGTTAGCTTTTACTACAATCAAAAAGATACATGGGAATAAAGTATAGGAATGAGACAGTACAAAGAATTGAGTACGATCATGACGATCGATTCAATAGTATAATGATGATCTCCTACATCCTACTAGCTGGCTGCTGGGACATCCATGTGCTGTGTCTTCAGTTGACCGCGGTGACCGTTCTCAGATGTCTGGGGCAAGGTTGGATAGCGTCCCTCATGCCCCCCTTTGGAGTTTGACCTCCGGTCAAGCTGGATCTGAGCGGTGAACCTCTCCGGTACTCGACGAAGACGTGTAGACCTCCGTGGTTCTGATCCTCCTGCAGGTTCCTCTTCCGTTCTCGCGTGTTGCCTCCTTGTAATAACGGCGTAGGAACTTCCGGTTTCTCCAGAAGACTCTACCAGACTCCGTTCGGATGGTTATAGCTCCGGCACGGTGGTGGACATCAATCACCTCTCCGACTCTGGTCCCACTCCTTTGTGACGGGGTCTTGCACGCGAACAATTTCTCCTCGTGTAAGGTGGGCAATGGTCTGGCTGTTGTGTTGTAATGGCTGACTGCTTTCTCTTTCAATCTGCTAGCACGCGTATCTGCCTCAGCCATTTGCTTTCTCCACTCCTTAGCGAACTGAGCTCGATGTAGCGGGAAGTTTGGTGCGTATTGGGAGACGGTCGCAGGCCAGCTAACCTCGTGTTTCGGATT
>LJIJ01002407.1:0-27451 GCA_001718145.1 Orchesella cincta
TATAAATCTCGCTTCATTTTAAACATCCTTTTGAGATTCCGTGACCTTCTCAACATTCTTCCTGCTCCTTCCAAAACCATGTAAAACACAAAAATTATTAGTAAGCCTCCCAAAACCAGGTTAATTAAACTGAACAGCGGTAGATTCCGGTTTTGCATGATTAAAACGGCAATGATCATGGAAACCAAGGCAGATCCTGTGAAAAACATGGCAGGTGTTGCTAGTTTGCCAAAGCTGGAGTTGTAAATTTGGTTTAAAACCAAAAGAGATCGATATTGAAGAAGGGGGACTTTACTCCTCATTCCTAACTGTTCAACTTTGTTCCTATTTAATGATTTAAATTCATTTTAGCTTAGAATTTGTGTTTTAATTGTGTTGAAAAAATTGACTTACATTATGGACGTTGTCCAAAATCGCATAAGAACAAAAAACGAAGTAATAGTCGCTAGCCCAAACACACCATTAATAATAGTTGACTGGGATTGAATAAAGTCATTTGCAGCAGCTAAAACTATGCCAGGAGGAGAATCGTAAAGGGTTCTAGGTAGGAACTCAGCTCCCCAGTAGCGAGAACTGTGTCTTCCTTGAAGGTGAAGCATAAGCGGAAAAATGGATTGAATTTGTACGAGAATTGTACCAAACTGAAAAGCTCTTCGAACAAGAACTTCAAGCGGGCCTTCGAAGTCTTCACTCCACTCCTTAAACGTCTCTAGAAATAAATCATGCAATTTAATGGTGATACAATTTTAAGGGATTTGTAATATTTTAATTGACCAACTTTTCCACGTCCTCCTCGTAACTATCATGGCATTGATTGTGTTCACAGTTGATGCCATATCCAGTGCAATGAACCAGGAAACACAACACGCAACATTTCGGGAAACTAAGTGCAACCAAAAGTCGGAAAATTCCTTTTCACCAACTGCTTCTAGGGTCACTTTTCGAGAGATAATAATTAGGTAAACGTTATCGATTGCGAGGTATGTCAGTCGTGTCCACCATATGGCTTTAATGAGCTTGTTTTTAGTCATTCTCAAAATGCCCTGGTTGGAGTCGAAACGAACTGGCAAACAGAGGCTGTAATAACCTGAGTTGGCGAGCCTTGCAATCCATTTTTCCAATGGGGTTAAATGGGTTGATGAAAATCGCTCGGTGAAGAAATTTTCAGGGGGAACTAATGACAAATTAACGTTGGGATTAGGGGTTGTTAGAGGAATTGGTTGTGATGATGGATTTTTAGTCTCCAACATTTCGTTAGCGAAGTATAAATGCTTGTTTTTTCAACGCAAATGTCCGGTTTTGAGTTTGTGGCGTATCAATTCCAGAACGCAGTTTATGCTTCGAGAGAAAGTTTGTTTGTTTGTTTGTTACCATAAGAACAAATGCCCAAACGAATACAGTTTTAAATAAGAAATAGCCTTTGATTTTCCAATATTCGATTCCTAAGAAACTAAATATTTGTAAAGGTATGGAAGTATATATTTTGCGTTTAGCTTTCCCAACCTCTAAATTATGCATACGGAGCTTAATACCAAAAAACAATTTGGAGCTTCCCTTATATTTTCCCAACTTGAAGCTAACTAAAAAATTAAAAACGTATATGTCAGTAGCTTAAAACATCAAAACAAGTTAAATTTTAATTTCTGCAAAACAGAATGTTATTCAACGTAGGTATTTGTGTTTGTGCAAAAATTATTATATGCCAGATATCTACGCCATAAATTCGGCAAAATCTACATACTCCCTGGCATGCCATAAGTACTCCAAAAAATGTAGAAAATTGCTCTTTAAACCTTAGTTGGTAAGATTTTTATGACAATCCTTTATTATTTGGCAACGCATTCAAAATAAGTATCTCCAGTTGAAATTAAATTAGACTAAACTCGCATTAGTTAATTAGAAGTCAATTATATTTATTTTTAAAATGTTCACAAGTCTTGACACGGTTACTGATACGTTAATACTATGGTAATAGATTGCTCTATAATCCACTTCATGCTATTATTAAAAGTACCAGGTTTCACATAAAAATAAAATCCTACATACATTCGCATATCCAAACAGGAATTGACATACTTCTTGGTATATAAATCGTGCTTCATTTTAAACACCCTTTTGAGACTAACCGACCTCATCAACATTCTTCCCGCGCCTTCCAATACCGCATAAAATGCAAAAATCAAAAAGATGCAGCTAATAACTAAATTACTCAAACTGACCAAGGGAAGCTCTCTGTTGCGCATAACTAACACGGCAACAATCATTGAAATCACCCCACATCCTGGAAATATCATAGCAGGCGTCACAGTCTGGCCGAAACAGGAGTTGTAAATTCGATTTAAAACGAGCAACGAGCGATACTGAAAGAGAGGTATCTTACTCCTCATTCCTAGTTTCTGGACTTTGTTCCTATTTATTAATTAAAAATCCAAAGTATTTTTGAATTTCAATAAAATAAAATGTTGTGTACATTAAAGGTTTAGCTTACATTATTGACTTTGTCCAAAATCGCATGAGGATGAAAAACGAGGTAATAATCGCAACCCCAAAAACCGCATTGTTAATTGATGATTGAGAATGAATAAAATCATTTGCAGCGGCTAATGCAATTCCAGGTGGCGAATCGTAAACCTTTCTTGGCAATAGGTTGGCTCCCCAGTAGCGATAGCTGTGCCTCGTTTGCAGGTGGAGTATAAGCGGGAACAGCGATTGAAATTGTACAAAAATTGTCCCAATTTGAAAAACTCTTCGGATCAAAATTTCAAGCGGGCCTTCAAATTCTTCACTCCATTCTCCAAATTTTTCTGGAAAAAATAAATATATGCTTTTTCAAACCTTAACATATTTGTTTTTAATTAAGAAAATCTTCCGTCACAAACTTTTCCATTTTCTCCTCGTAGTTATGATGGCATTAATTGTCTCCACTGTTGAGCGCATATTCAGCGCAATGATCCAAGAAATGCCACACGCAACATATCTTGAAACAAAGTGCATCCAAAAATCTGAGAATTCCTTTTCACCAACAGCTTCTAGGGTCACCTTATGAGCAATGAAAGCCAGGTAAATGTTATCAAATACCAAGTATGTTAGACGCAGTAACCAAATTCCTTTTATAAGCTTATTTTCTGTCATTCTCAATATGCCCCGCGTGGAATCAAAGAAAACTGGCAAGCAGAGCGTGTAATAGCCTGAATCGGCTAACCTGGCAATCCATTTTTCCAATGGGGTCAAGGAAGTTGATGAAATGTGCTTAGTTAACATATTGCCAGTTGAGTTTTGAGTGCCGGAATCGTCATTAAAAGCAGAAACTGGGCGAGATGAACGATTCCATGAACGTAACATTTTGCTGAGGATTGAGAAACTTAAGCTTTAAACTTAAGGTGAAAGCAGCGACTGTTTTTTAAAACATTCCAAGGCCTGTGTTCCAGGTATAAAAGATTGTATTATGTTCCTTAAATTGGAACAATAAAAGAAGGCTTTGAAATTTAAAAAGAAAGAAATCAATTTCAAAACTGCTTAAGTATTTTTTACAGCACATTCCAAGCTCGGTTTTAAAACGAAACTCTGTTCAACATAGATATGTATCGAAAAAGGACTTTTCCCTTTCGTCAAAAACTATTAATATTCATGCAATTTTTTAATCCAAGCATGTTGAATTTAATAGTAAATCCAAACTTTTCGCTACCCAAAATCTTCCTTTTTTGCAGCAATTTAAAAATATGCACGTGTGAGTATGGACTATGATTGTGTTTTTAAAAAATAGTTGTATTTTTGTCAAGGTAGTTGCTTAATGCTAAAATTGCAACTGGAATTTTGCTTTAGCAGCATGGACAAGAAACTAATCATTTATTTTTCTTTGGTACTTGGTTTTTTGAATTAATACATCAGTTAATGCCATAAAAATTTGTTATTTTTAATGAGAAAGTTAAAATTTAGGAGTTTTGCTTACCAATAATTATTGGTATAAAAATCCATTTTTCTAGTGAAGTTAAAAAAGTTCATTAAAATCACTCGGTGACCAAATTTCCTGTACAAAAAATGATAGCGCATTAACTTCAGAATTTGAGGATGACGAAATTTGTGAGTGAGATGTATTCTTGATTACATTCTTTGTTAAGGGATTTAGAGCTCTTGAGTTTCCATCACAAAACCGCAGGACCGGGTACGACTTAGAGTTTATTATGTCTCAGTTATACATTTCATGACAGGGAAAAGTATTTTCTATGTTTCCATAAGAACGAATCACAATGTAACGACTTAAAACAATCGATTTCAGTAGCTTCTTAAAATATTTCAGTAGATATCCAATATATCAACATGAAATGAGTGTAGGTTTAATATGATTAGGTATTGAGTATGTTTTTGCTTTTAGTAAGCACAGCCTCCAAAAAATTCATAATTCAATGTTCCAATTGTTCCAAAATCAATTTTGAGGTTATAGTGGTACCTAAACCTAGGCATGTTTGTGTACATAAAAATTTAAAACATCATCAAGCTTACCAACTCTAAACGTTGGCTTTAGTTTATTGCAAGTATTTTCCTTTGTGTAAAAATTAATACATGTCAGATATCAATGCTGTGAATCTAGAAGAAAGATTTATTTGTACGTTAAAACTACAGTAATAGACTGGTCTATAATCCACTTCATGCTATTATTAAAAGTACCAGGTTTCACATAAAAATAAAATCCTACATACATTCGCATATCCAAACAAGAATCGACGTACTTCTTGGAATATAAGCCGTGCTTCATTTTAAACACTCTTTAAAGACTCAGCGACCTCCTCAGCATTCTTCCCGCGCCTTCAACACCATAGAAAGAGCAAAAACCAAAAATAAGCCACTAAGACCTAAATTACCAAGACTAACTATTGGAAGATCCTTGTTGCGCATCACCAACACGACTACAATCATTGAAATTACTGCGCATCCTGGAAATATTATGGCAGGCGTCACAATCTGGCCGAAGCCGGAGTTGTAAATTCGATTTGAAACCAGCAAGAACGGTTCTGAAGTAGTGGTGTCTTGCTCAGTATTCCGAATTTCTGAACTTTGTTCCTATTAATTCTTAATTTTTTCTGTAAAAATTAAATAAAGTGGTTTTAAAACTTTAAACTTCATCTAAAGTTAATTTTTTTCCACAAACTTTTCCACGTTCTCCTCGTTGTTATTATGGCATTGATTGTCTCCACGGTTGAGCGCATGTTCAACGCAGTGATCAAGGAAATACAACATGCAGCACTTCGTGTAACAAAGTGCATCCAGAAATCTGAGAATTTCTTTTCGCCAACAACTTCTAGGGTCACCTTGCGAGCAACTAAACCTAGGTAAACGTTATCGAATACAAGGTATGTTAGACGAAGAAGCAAAATTCCTTTAATGAGCTTGATTTCTGACATTCTCAAAATGCCCCGGGTGGAATCAAAGCAAACTGGTAAACAAAGCGTGTAGTAGCCGGAATTCACGAGTCTAGCTATCCATTTTTCCAATGGTGTCAATGAAGTTGAAGAAAAGCTTTCGGGGAAAGTTTTATTCTTGATGACTAGAATCTTCTTTTGGACTTGACTGTAACATTTTGCTAAAGAATTGTGAATTTTGAGTTTAAACCTCATGGTGGAAACAGAGGCAACATCTTACTGAAATTTTGTTTTCCACGTATAAAAGAATGACAAATGCTCCTTAGATTGAAAATGTAAAGGACGGATTTGAAATTAAAAATGAAGGAAATTATTTTTATATTGTTGTAAGTATAATCTTGGAAGCACAATCCACGTTCGAGTTTGGATTCCAGTTTAACGTGAATATGTATCGAAGAAGGATTTCTCCCTTTCGTCTAAAACCGTATCAAATATTAATGAAAGTTTTAAATTCAACGAAGTTCAATTTAACAGTATCAGTACGGTTTGTATGTATAAGTATGGCAATGCTTACGTCAAATTTTTTATTTATTTATTTGCAACTTGAATGTTGGATTTGCAGGATGGACAAAAAGAGTCATTTATTTTTCCGTTGAACATGGTTATGATATTTATACATCACTTCATTCCATACAAAAATTACGAATCATCCTTAATGAGAAATTTAAATTAAATTTAGAAATTTTTCTATTTTTAATTATAATTACTTCGGCAGTAGTTAAAGTCCTAACTTTTTAAACCACCCTTGTTTCTTCGCAAATCTCAAATCCCTCTCCAAATATTCCACCGATCTGTCCAACCCTTGATAAAATTCAGGCGCAAACTTCTTCACTTTTTTACTAACCCAAAAATCTTCCACCTCCCCATTAATCCAATTCCTACAGATCTCCACGGAACCCACTCTCATTGCAACATTTTGTCCATCTACTTCATCCCTATAGACCTCCTTGAAAATGGCATACATTGAGCTATCCTGTTTAACTTTTTTCACAAACTCCGCCCACTCCACGAATTCAACTTTGTACCCAAATTTTTCCGCAACTTTGGGAAATTCCTGTTCTAAATCGGGGCTGTGATGCGCAATATTATAAATCTCAAATGGAGCATTTTCCTCGAAAAACAACTTGAGAGAAACTTCCGCACAAATATCCACTGGTAAAACTGCCATCGGCGTTGGCTCAAGCGGCATCGCTCCATTTTTCATGCAAAATAAATATCGCATCAACAAATGATTCTTTTCAATTGATGGAAACCTTCCTGTTTTGCTATCCCCGCAGATGAAAGGGAATCTGAACACTTTGCAAGGAATTCCCCTCTCAACTGCCTGTCTCATGAGGAGATCGCCCACATATTTGGTTATCGCGTACGCGTGCGTAACTACATACTCAAAATCATCAACTTTCACCGGCCAGTCTTCCAAAATTCTTCCTTGTTCATCCGCCATATCCGTGACGAATAGGGAAGCAGCGTGGTATAAATTCTTAAGGTTTCCATGGCAACAAAATTCCAACACGTTTTTAGTCCCCCGTACGTTTACAGCTCTGCTATCAATTTTTCCGCTGTCTCGCTTTATATATTGTTCCAGGTGATTTGCAATGGCTGCGCAGTGAATAACTCCATCAATTTCTTCCGAGAGTTTTTCCCATTCTTCTTGCTCGAGACCGAAACGGGGCTTTGTGACACAGCCAGAAATGCAAGTAACTTTTGACATGTTTACGTTTTCTAAAAGCTGTTTCTCTTCGAGAATCCTTTTCAAACGTTCTTCTCCCGCATCAGTCTTTCCATTTCTTACTAAACAAACAACCTGGGTTACTTGAGACATTTGTGTAAGTTTTTTCAATATATAAGGACCAAGTGTTCCAGTTGCCCCGGTGAGAAAAATCCTTTGAATTTCCCTCACATTCTTAATTTTCTGTCCTTCTTTTGCCCCAATTTCCTCCGGTAATTTTGCATCTTCTTTAAGTAGCTCAATGACTTGTTCTTTGGTTGGCACAACATCATTATCATTTATCCCCTCAATCATTTGATGTAATTTTTCACAAACTGTCTTCAACGTCGTGCAATCTCTCAACTCACTCGCGTTAATTTGAACCCTTTCCCCGAAAAGCGTTTGGAGCCCATTTTTAATCTCAACAAACATCAGCGAATCCACGCCAAGATCTTGTAGTTCTGCATTTTCATTAATAACATCTGTTTCATCCAGTTTCAAAATGTGGCGAAGAATCTTTGACATTTCGTCCTTTAAATGTTGAATTTTTCCCTCCGCATCTTCCTGAGCGTCATATTTCTGCCAAAATTCTTCAGAATTTAAAGACAGCGAGTTGAAACTGGAAGAGGCACGATTCAGCTTCCAAACAGCTTCGTCAATATAAGTTGCTAAGGTTGGGAAAGGTTTGGAAGCCATCGTGAACGAGTCTACGTTACACGCTGCGGTGTGGAGCTTCTGCGTTTTTAAAACGTGCTCAAGGGTACTCAACCCTTGGAGATTTGTTATTGGTTTTATTCCTGGAAAATCTATTTCCGTAGCAACTCCAACTTCACCCCAATTTCCCCAATCGATTGTTGTTGCAGGAAGCCCCATAGAGTGCCTATAATGCACCAGTGTATCTTCAAATTTATTTCCCGCGGAATGATTCGACTGCCCGGGAGATCCAAAAAGGCATGCAAGACTCGAAAACATCACGAAATGCTCTAGATTCAGGGATTTTGTCAACTCATGAAGGTTCCAAGCTCCTTTGACCTTGGCTTCTAAGGGAATTTTCAAATTATCCCATTCCTGATTAGTTACAAGTCCATCGCAAAGTAATCCAGCTGCGTGCATAACACCCCTCAGCCCAGGTAGTCCTTTTGAGGGAATAAAGGTTTCTATCAATTCCCGACATTTTTCAAAATCTGCAACATCCAGTTCAAAAGGGACCAAAATGTTGGAACCATCCTTGTTTAATTCGTTTATAGCTTGCTGAATGGCTGGAGATGGTGGGCTTCGTCCAGCTAAAATGATATTTCTGGCGCCTTGTTCAACCATCCATTTACAAACTGTGAAACCAATCCCACCCAGCCCTCCAGTTATGAGGTAAGTGCTTCTTTCACTAAATAAAGGCGAGAACGGCTCAATACTTCCACTTTGCTCATCTCTCCGAAGCTCAGGCATAACACAGACAATTTTTCCAATATGTTTGGTTTTCTGCATGAAATTCAGAGCTTCTCTGATGTGCACCCCATCAAACCTTGAATACGGCAGAGGTTTCACAACATTTTTCTCCATCATCTCCTCAAAGTTTTTCTTCACCTCGTCAAATTCCTCTTTCGGAATGTTAGCTGCGTTTGATATAAAATAGCTCACATCAGGTCTCAATTTCTCCACTTCTTCCTTTTTCCAAACTTGGAGTTTACTCATTTCCAAAAAGCGACCACCTTGCGCACAAGCTTTCAAAGTTGCTTCTTTAAATCCATCACTTGTCAAAGAATTCAAGGCGACATCCACTCCACGACCTCCCGTAACTTCTAAAATTTGATCAGAAAATTGTATAGTTCTTGAATTAAAAATGTGGGTGATTCCCAAACTCCTCAAATAATTCCGTTTCCTGGTTGACCCTGCTGTGGCAATAATTTCGCAGCCATAATGCTGGCAAACTTGGACCGCACTCAGGCCAACACCTCCTGAAGCCGTGTGAATCAAGACAGTTTCACCCTTTTGGATTTTTCCATTCATAACTAAAAAGTAATAAGCAGTCGCAAAAGCAACCGGAAGCGTGGCTGCTTCACACATCGTCATATAATTGGGTATATCACTAATTCTGTCGTGTTTAGTCACAACGTGATTTGGAAACGGTGTGTCATTCGAATTTATCCCAAAAACTAGATCACCAACTTTCCATTTTGTAACTTCGGCACCAATTCGCTTCACAATTCCAGCAAAATCCAAGCCAATTCCATTGACGTCGTTGAACTCTTCAATGGGTTTAATCACGCTGAAAATATCTCGGAAATTTAGTGCCACAGTTTTGACCTGGACTTCAACCTCATCTTCTTTCAATTGTTCGGGTTGTAAAGGACCAAATTGTAAGTCTGCAATTTGCCTAGTTTCCGGGAGAATCAGCTGAAATCTTTCAAGACCTGGAGGAACTGTCAAACCAGAAGCGATAGGTTTATACGGTTGAAATCTTGGGGCGTGTCGCTGCCCATTCCTGTAAGCAATCTGGGTTTCATGATCTGAACTCCAAATTTCGAAGTAAATTTCCTGCAGCTTTGATTCATCCAATAAACTATCCTTCTCAACTTCCAAACATCTTCCGTTTATATCCCCTTGCTCGTTCCGGAAAGCTTTTGTAAATCCCCATAAAGTACTCGCGTGGAATTGCCCCAAATCGTTCTCTTCCAGAGATGCTGCACCTTCAGTAATTGCAATTAGTCTTGGTGCAACTTTTTGCTTCAAAGTTGGGATAAATTTTGCTGTGTAAAAATAAGGCTGCAAAATCTCTTCCTGGCTAATCCTCTCTTTTTCCAGAGCCCAGCAATAAACAACCCCTTCCAGCGTAACTTTCTCTTCGTTTCCAACTTTCTCCAGCAAATTTTTAAAATCTTCCTCAAAATCTTGTCTCACCTCATATTTCTCGAGATGCCCCAATTCTCTATAAACATCCCCCCGAAAAACTTCCACAACGCGTCGATTCACACCCTCAAGTTTCTCCTTGAGATATCCCGGAATTTTCGAATTTTTCACCCCAAAAATAATCCAAAGTTTGCCACTAATTTTTTCCATTTTTTCAGTAGGCTTGCACTGCATTGCTAAGGCGCTATGCCGTTCCTTATACATTGGCAGTGTGCCAATATACTCAAATCCACACTGAGGCGCTACCCCTTTCCACTTCTCAATCGACATGGTACAATGTTTCGGTCTCAGCTCAAAATCCTGAAACCTCCAATATCCATCCAAAACCCCGACAATAAACGTAAACTGCTTGGAAACTTCCGTTGTTTCAATTAAATCACATTGCGCATACGGTTTCAGAAGCATTCTCACATTCCCCAGCGATTCCTTAATATCTCTCGTAGCATGAATGACTTCGCAAGCTACCACATAATCATAGTATTCTGGTGTAAACCCTTGTGAAAGGGGGTCCTCTTCAATATTCAACTTTTTAAATTTCAAATGTTTCAAATATTTCTCCAATTTTTTCTCAGCCGGTGGGAAAAACGCTGCGGAAATATCCGTAAAGGTATATTCATAAGGAACTCCCAAATCCTCCAAAACATTCAAAACATACGCGGTATAATTTCCAGTTCCGGCACCAACTTCCAAAAAGCGCAGCACATGCTCTCGCTCATTTTCCCCAGCTTTTCGCTCAATTGCAGAGACTCGCATGTTGATATACTTTTCTGTGGCTGTGTTCACATCAAAAACTCGCCCGTATTCTTCATAAAATTCACCCAAAGTTGGAGTCACCCGCTTGCTGTTTTCGGCTGGAAATAGGATTCCAATTGCAGACTGCTTTCCTCTCAAAATACTAGCCAGTTGCTCACCCATTTTGGTTATCAAAGTTGCGGACTTTATGCGAGAGTATAAATCCCTCGTAAATTTTGGTGAGTTTACATGGACTTCCACCTCAGCTTGAGAAGGTGGCAAGGATACAACTTTCCAGTGAGTTTCTTTCTCTTTTTCCAAAACGCCAGATTCCTCAAGCGTTTCCATATAATATCCAAAAACCTTTTGAAATTCACCCAAAACTCCCAAAGATTCCATCAGCTCTTTCTCCTCAAAACCCGTTCCCACCTCGGGTTTCCACCCGCAATCGTATAAACCCCTTAAAATCCCGTAGTAACTTAGTTCATCCATCATATCATGAATTTCCTCGTTTCGTGGATCAAGCGCCTTTTCTTTTATCTCTTTTGTTTGCTTTTCCATATCAGAAATAACTTTCTCCGTGGGGTAATTCTCAAGTGGAGCTCTAAACTGAAGAGGTCCCATCTTCCCCTTCCAAACTTCCTCCCAAAGGTCTGGCAAGTGGGATTTCTGATTATCCAACACAGACTCAATAGTTTTAGCCGTTGTATCGATAAATTCCACGCCTGAAATCGATGCTAGAATCCTTCCCGATCTGGAAACCAACAAGCCTGAAGAAGACTTGTTCATATTATTCGTTTTATTTTCTTCCTCGTCAAAAACATGAACATAAATCCCCTCTTTTGAAGCCGCCTCATCGAGTTTTCCAATCCAAATGAATTTTCCAATGCAAATCGGCACATAAAGTTTTTTACTCTTTTTAACTTTCTCAACATTCTTCATCAGCATGATTGATTGGAGCATAGAGTCAATTACAGCAGGATGAAGAATATATTGGTCGTTAAAAGCTGCAGAAGAAGTCTCCAACGTTTCCCCTTCTGATTCAGCCTTGGTCACAGGTTCGATTCCTACCCCCGGCACCTTAATTTTTGCAACCATAGTCTTGTTCTCTTCATCTTTCCAAACCCTTTCCACACTTTTAAAAGTCGGCCCGAACTTCAGCCCAATTCCACCCAGCTTCTCATAAACTTCCGTAATCAGCCCGTCTTCTCCCGTCCCTTTTAAAACTTCGTTAAACCGTTCCAGGTCAAAAACTCCTTCCAAAAACTTTGTCTCATCTTCCCCCACAAACGGTGTAAAAACAGCTTGGGCGTGAGCGACCCACTTGATACTTTCTCCGCTAGATGGCGTTTCCAACCTGTGAAATATTCTGATAGTCAAACTATTCCAGTCCACAACCCCATTCGCTCCAGTGGTGTTATTGTGCTCAACGACAGTTTGAACATGACAAGTTTTCGATTCCTCAAGTTGCATAGGTGCTAAAATCATCAGGTTTTCAATTTTCATAGGTCTACTCGGCTCAGGCAAAGTGTGAATGGTTGACTCAACAGTTGCAAGCCCTGAAGCCAGACACATTTCAAGAAATCCCGCCCCGGGAAAAATAACATGGTTGCCAATAGCGTGGTCCTTGATATATTCCAGTAATCTAAGATTCATCGAGGAAGTGAATAATCGTGAAGATGAAGCGTTTGGCAGAAGACTTCCCAAAAGGGGATGAATTGGAGTTCCAATGCTGCCCATCAAATCGGGCCAAAATTGCTTCCCTAAAAAGGGGTAATGTGGAAGCTTGACTTTTTTCCTAGAGCAAAATTGGTCCAGTCCTTTCCAGTTTAATTCAATTCCTTTTAAGTAGAGATTTCCTAAAGAAGTCAAAAGTGTTTTCCATTCATCCTCGTTTCTTCTCAGGGATGGGAAGCAAGTTACCCCAGGTGTCTTCTCGTTGTTGAGCATTGTCAAAGCGGAAAGAACAGGTTGAGGTCCGATTTCAATGAAAATTTTACAGCCTAGTTCACCACCGGCTAGTTTGCTAGCTTTTAGGAATTCTACAGGAGCTCTTGTATGTTCCACCCAATATTTTGAATCAACCTCGTTTATATCTTCAATTAAACTTCCTTTCACACCCGAGATGATATCCCGGAAATAATTCCGATTTTTCTTGATTTTTAACGGTTTTTGCAACTTTTTCATATTCTTCCAAAATGGGGTCCATATGCTTCGAATGGAAGGCGTGGGATGCTTCCAAAACAAGGCATTTCACTCCATGTTTTTCTTTCAAAAACTCACAAAACTCCAGAATCTCTTGGGAATCTCCGGCAACAACGGTTTGCTCATCGGAATTTATAGCAGCATACTCCAGCTCTCGACCCCAGGTTTTCATCAAACTTTCAACTTTTTGCTTATCTCCCTTTATCACCAGCATTTTTCCTTCCTGTAGCTTATCAACGAGTAGGCTTCTCTCAGCTACCAATTTGAGAGCATCTTCCACACTCAAAATTCCAGCTGAAACTGCAGCAGCAAATTCTCCCAAGCTGTGTCCTAGCACGAAATCTGGTTTGATTCCCCAACTTTCCCAGAGTTTCAAAAGGGCGTATTCCACACAAAATATTGACGTTTGGCTATAAATCGTTCTAGAAATCTTCTTATTCTCCCTTTCTTCCCAAAGGATAGGCTTGATATCCACCTTATACAGGGTTGATAAGAGCTTATCAACGTAGTCAAAATGGAGCCGAAAAACAGGACAGGTTTCATATAGCTCCTTTGCCATTCCGGGGTATTGTGAGCCTTGGCCAGTGAACAGAAAACAGATTTTTCCAGGAGAATTCTCAGAATTTAGATGGGCTTTTGAATATTTTCGATTTTCTATAATTTTTACAGCTTCTTCCTTCGATTGAGCGATGATAACCGCCCTGTAGGGAAAATCAGAGCGGCCTGTGTTAGCAGAATACGCTAAATTTTCAAAGGAGTCGCTTGCAACTTTGTCAAAATGTTCTTTATATTTTTCCACAAGAATTTCAAGAGCTTCCTCAGTTTTTCCCGAGATTTTCAAAAGATGTAGAGGTCTTTTAAATCCAAAATCAAGTGGGGATATTGAGACAGTCCCATTATCTACCTCAGGTGGCTCTTGTACAATAACATGAGCATCCGTTCCCGTAATCCCAAACGAGCTCACACCCGCAATCCTCGGCATTCCCTGAACTCTCGGCCATTCCACAGTTTCCAGTGGGATTTTAGCAGGCACAGCCTCCAAATCAATTGAGGAATTCAACTTTTGAAAATTCAAATGAGGTGGAATACTCCCCGCTTTCATAGCCAATATAACTTTCATAATTCCCGCTATTCCCGAGCAGCTCTCGGTGTGTCCAATGTTCGTTTTAACAGAGCCAATCCATAGTGGTTTATTCTCCTCTCTTTTCTTCGAATTATAAGCTTTCGCAATCGCAGCCACTTCAAGAGGATCTCCCACAATCGTTCCAGTTCCGTGTGTCTCAACGTAAGTAACTTGAGACGGATCTTCCACTTCAGCATCAGCAAGAGCTTGAGTCATAGCAAAAGCTTCACAGTGAACGGTTGGCGTTCCCATACTTTTACTAACTCCTTCTTGGCTTACTCCAGAACCTCTCAAAATGCCCCATATATTATCCCCATCTTTTATCGCAGAAGAGAGCCTTTTCATCACCAAAACTGCGCACCCTTCAGCCCTCGCAAAACCATCTGCATCAGCATCAAAAGTCTTACATCGCCCCACAGGCGACATGACCATTGGCATCGCATCCTTGTCAAAAGGATGCAGAAGTAAATTAACTCCGCAAGCTAAAGCCAGCTCTGTTTCTCCTCTTCTCAAACTTTGAATCCCGAGATGAGTCGCTACCATCGCAGAAGAGCACCCAGATTCGGTAGCAATTGAAGGTCCAATTAGCCCCAAAACGTGGGAAATTCGAGCAGCTCCCGCGCCAATGGAATTTCCCATGTAGCCCCGGTAAAACTCGATGGAACCGGAGCGTTCCAAGATGTTTCTGTAGTCGTTAGTCCAAGAGCCCATGAATACACCACCGTTTGCCCCCCGGAGGGATTGGGGATCAAGACCGGCATCCTCCAAACCCTCCCAGATTATCTCGAGAAGGAGACGAAATTGTGGGTCCATGCTGAGCACTTCTTTTGGGCTCATTCCAAAGAATTTTGAATCGAATTCGTCAACAGGAACCTTCAAAAAGCCAGCGTTAGTTTTTCGAAATTCAGGACGAGAAAGGAGGGATTGCTCACGAAGCCAACGAAATGGAGGGGGTGGAACTGTCCCGATATTTCCTTCTGAGAGAAGATTCCAAAATTCTTCGAGGTTGTTGGCGCCAGGGAATCGACAGCTCATTCCTACTATAGCAATTGGCTCCTTTTTCATGTCCACGTTGGAAATTCCCGCGTCAATGTCCATTCTCATGTTGCCCTCGAGAATTGGCTTCACGTCCTTGTTGAAAATGTCCATCCAGTATTTTGCAGCCATTTTCTCAACTAGCCCCAGATTTTCGTTCTTGTTCACCCAGATTGTCTCAGGTTGCTCCATAAACTTGACGATAGAAATTTCCTCCTCGTTTCTGAAAGAAAAATAAAATGTTATTCCAGCGACTTTTTATACAAGAGTTTTTTAAATTTAAATATTTTGTTACTGGCGAGTTATTCCCCTTTTTGATGATATAATCCGACAATATTTCTCAGAAAGGAAGGTTTCCACATTTCCCTCCGTTTGGGCTTGTTCTCCCATCCATTTCTTGAGATAGTGCTCAAACCCATGCCCATTCACCTTGGAAATTTTTAAGCTTTCCATTAACTCCCGGTGGAATTTCAAGCAAGGTTTTGTGAGGAAGACGGACATGTCCATATTTTCCAAACGGATCAAATTCCCTTCTCCTCCAAGTTCCTGAAATATCTCGTCACAGTTTCGCAACACCAATAAATTCACCGCGAGGTAGACCACCTTTTCAAAAGATTTCAAGCTCAAAACAGAGAGCTTTGCAAAATCTTCCATTTTCAAGTGAATCCCTTCATTTTGGTGCTCCTCCAAATAAAACAAATGGTCAAAATGATGATGCAAAAGTTCCCTGGATAGAGGGGACAGCTTGGAAGAAACAAGCACAACGACTTGCTTTGTTGTCACCACTTTCCGGAGAGAACGGCAGAGAACCAGGGAGCCTGGCACTTGGGCATCTTCCCAGACGCAAGTCACCCAGGCTTGATTAAAAAGCCCTAAAAAATAAAGCATTTTTAAAATTGTCAATTTTTAATTTGAAAAAATAATAATAAACTAACCTTTCATGTTCTCCAAAAATTGATTCCGCCGGAAAATGACTTATTTTACACTGATAACTTTTGATATAATTTTGAAAAACGCTGTAAAGTTTGTTCACGCTCAAAGCTTAGAATTTGAATGAATGCAATTCATAATCTTTGCCCCACATCCCCACTTTATAACCTAGATTTAAGCATTCCTCATCGAGTCATTTGAATGCTCATGAAAAGCACTCTTTTTAGGTCATTTTCAATGAGACATCTTACTTGATTAAAATCGCAAATAACTTGGTTTTTTCCCATCCTTGCCAGTTGATTGAGCATTTAAATATAATTTTGAGTCATATTGTGAGCATTTTAAGTCTTTAAATTTTGGAGGATGGGCTGAAGTTCCCACGCATTTAGCATAAACGATTTTCAACTCATTATTATAATGAAAATGTTGTCTGGATCGTCTTATTAATGTTAATTTTATGACTTTCTTGAGCAAACAAATGATATCGCTGTACGTAAAAATTGAGATTGGCCATTTAGACAATTCATCAAGTAGGTAACAGGAGCAATCCTGATATCGTTTTCACATGTGACGTCTGGCATTCAGTAAATGTAGTAATAATTTTGTTCATTACGGAGCGAACAATTTTTATCGCTTTTTAAACGTTGAAACCTTTCCTACTTTTTGCAAGGATGGACCATTATGAATATTACAGTTGCTCACAAGCTGCACAGAAAAGAAAAATATTTTCTAACCTTCCTCAAAGTAGTTGTATATGTCTGAAAAGTGCAGCTGCATAAAATTGCTCAAGTTGGCATTTCAAAATAATCAATGGCTGTGGAATTCTTCGTGATTAATTATGAATTCCCACTGATATCTGCTCAATATCAATGTCATTCAAAGACAAAATGTCAAATGGACAATAAAAACATTACATTGTCACTTCTGACGACATGAACACCGCTCCAGTGAATTTAATGAAACACAGGTTGGGAAGGTTGATTCGGGTTCAGTTCACATTACCCATGCTCATTCCACGTTTCGTTTCATTTATTATTTACAAGTAGGATTGATGAATGATATTTCGATCTATCTGATACTCATTGTTTACTCCCCGAACCGATAATTACGTCTTTTTTCAACCTTTCAAGGAAATCATTAATTTTTTAACAAAAAATAGCCACCACTACCATTCCCGATGTTTCATTCTCTGTCATTCTGTTTGGTTCCATTTAAAAAGAGTTGTTATCTACATTTTTTATTATGGCTTCTGTTTTTTGCAGAAATTTCCTCTGGCTCTACCTCAAAATTTCCAAACTTTTGGGAGTGACCTTGCATAACTACAACAAGGACTCAAACGTTTTACTCCCAATTAAATCATCAAAATATCAATTTTTCTACATTTTTCGTTTAATACTAGCCTGTTTCATGACATTTGTTTCTTGTTTTCAAGCTATCTATTTTCACAAAACAGAGCGAGCCAAATCCAAATCTTCAACGGACACAACGCTGATGCTTCAAACAGCGTTTTATATTACCAGTCGAATTCTCTTTTGTTCTATAAGCTGGGTACATTTCAAGAAGCGAAAAGAACTTGCAAATTTATCAAATTCTGTTTTCTCATTTGAGAAAACGTTGCTGAGTGGAAAATCTATTCAAAAAATTCTTCTACAATTACATCCATTTCTTCCGGTTGGAAATGAGCAAAAATCAATGGGAAATTCCAAGCTCAATTTTATTTTGCTCAACACCGCTTTCAGCCTTACTGTCGCATTATCTGCTCATTTCCTGCATACCATGAAGGATCCCTGCGCACCATACATTTTCGGATATTTTTTGGTGAAACAATGTAGTTCAGATTTAAAACCGGAATTCTTCGTGCTATTTCCAGAAAAGCTAGTTAAAACTATTGTAATTTTGTTAAACTGGTTGGTTTTATCCGCTTATTACATCAGTTTTTGTGCGGAGATTGTAATCTACTCTTATCTACCTTGTTTGTCATTTAATCGCTTGCTAAACTGGTTTGAAAAATCAATGTCACACTCAAAAAGTGAAAAAGGACTAAAAAATTGCCTTAATAATTATCGACAATTCCAAATCATCATCATCTGCTATAATAACATTCATCAGAACTCAGCAGTTGTCGCTGCAATGACGCAAAGTGTTTTAAGATTGACAATTTGTCTTTATGCCGTTGTGGGCTTGCATTCCATTCTAAAATTGCCTCAAATGACGTTTTTCATTTTGTTGGGAGTTCAAGGTTTGATTGCCATTCTTTTCATTTTTGATGAACTGGGATGTGTGTATGGGAATTCTTTGAGGTTTCGCCAGAAAATAAAAAGAGTTGAGGGAATTCAGAGAAATCCTTACTTTCGAAGGATAGCCAAGTCTTGGCCTGTGCAAAAGATTGGATTTGGAAAAGTTAATTACTTGGATAAATTGACACCGTTTACAATGATTAATTTTAGTATTAATGCGACTGTAAATATGTTGCTTTTAGAGTGAGACAAATGAGAATAAATGTACATTTTGTGTGATAATAAAAAGTCGTAATAAAGATGGAATAAAATTGCGATGATTTCATGCTCATTCATAGGTTTTATTCCCATTAAATTTTCCATTAAACAGAGCAATAATGATTTGATATCGACTTTTACAATTATCTATCCCTCCTTGTTATAATGAGATACACTGCAATTTTTTGTATGAAAGAAGAAAGAAATTATAGCGATTGCAATCCAATTATCTATTGTAATTGTGAGATTCGTGCATGAATAGAAATGCCAGAATAAATGTGGAATTGGACCTCATTATCGTTCTAAAAAAACAGGATTTTTGGTAGACAATAAAATAGAGCAATAAAAAGAATGAAAAGCGCAAAAATACAGCTACAATGACTCAGGGAATGATGACATTATGACAATTATATCAATATTGATGAACATGAACATTAATGAGCTCAAGCTATTCTTTGCAATAAAATTTTTACAATGAAGCTTTGACCTACTCATAATGAGGGATAATTCATCGCAACATGATAAAAAGAAAAAACTGACTACTGGGGCAAAGTGAGCATGACTTTATAAAACATTTTAACGCAAGGTACTTACATTACAATATTGATGAAATGAGCAACCTCATTACTTTTCGTGGGAAAGGATGAGCATAATTTAGTTATATAAATGATATCATTGCCGTATGGTCATAAAACATATGAGAATACATGAGAAAACTAGTAATTTTGTGTCTTTGAGAAAACTAAATGAAGCAACATACAAAGTACAAACAAGCACAAGGTTTACCAATATACCAAAAACATACATACGTTTTCTGAGTCGATACGATGTGCTTTTCATTTCTAAAATTTATAGTGACATACATTCTTTTTTTCGGTGCTCACGTTAAAAAGTTTGGACAGTCACTACCTTGACGTTTGTATTTCATGCTGATTTTTCTTTCCTGAAGTGTGTGGCAGGTGGTGTGGCTTATTTATTTAAGAAGTTCTGGAGAAATAGTCAGAAGGTGATGGACACTACATTGCCAGCGTTCTGTTGTATTTTGGCTACTCCGGACTCAGTTGATTGCAGTTTTTCTTGGAGTTCGACAACCACAAGCTCAGTTGGATTTAAGTTAAGTCCTTATCCAGATAACCACAAGGGTAATTATAGCAAATATTTCTTGGTTTTTTAATATGTTATAATTTTTAAAAAATTAAGTTCATAAATTTTATTTGGGAGATGGAACAACGGAATACGACGATGCAGTTTGGAACAAAACTGGAAGAAACAACACATAATTCAATATGAATTAGTTGGAGGCTAAGCAGTAGACGTTTTTCTTTGTCTTCAAGCCCTTCTCAACTGAAATTCGGGAAGATGTGGACACATTTTGTTTTAATTACAACAACAATACTCAGGTTGATCTGTGTGTGGCATCACACAGCCTCATTCGAAATCGAGCAAAATATCTAGATTTTAGCTTCGTTTTTGGTCAATCAGTGTAAGTTAATGCAAACTTATATAATTAACAAAAAGTACTAAATACTAAAAGGGATGCATTTAAACATGCGGATGTATATAAGAAATCTGCGCAGATTTTGTAAGAAACGTGCGGATGTAGAAATCCTCGCAACTTTGTCAGAAAGTTGCGTCTAATAATTAGACTTCATCGCTATTAGTATGATATGTGCAAAATCTCAAAATCCAAACAAGTAGTCGAACATACTTTTAAAATTTCATATGAAACATTCTGAGAAAGGCACGTATATTGATACACTCCATTTAAATTACCGTCGGCATACCACTTCATGCAAATATCTATAAGGTCTTCCTAATCATGTTAAGTTAAAACAATTTTAAATTTTAAACATCAATAAATCTGAAGGTATTTTCAATGAGCATGTTAGCTTTGGGCTTCGACTACGTCTGCAGACACTTAGGAGTTTTAAAATCTTGATCCGAAGAGCAGACTCCATGAGTAGTGAACTTCAAATAATTCAGTAAAAAGCCTAGTATAAATCTTAAAATGCAAACAGAGGCTCAATAACTAGCAAATTTCTGTGAAGTGAAGCTTAGACATTCTGCCGACAAAATATATTCTTTTTTTCACCTAGCACTAAAAGGTATAACACTATAATCCGTTATTACCGGATATGCTCGCATGTTCAATAACTCCAGCTGAAAAACGTTCAGTGAATACAAGGCAATAGTCAGTGCCTTTGAAAGGTCGAATGGGAATTGAGAATAAGTTGAACATATTGTATTTATCCAACAAAATATATATGGGGTCACCTAATCGGAATCGCTGTAAGAAATGACTTGTACCATGTCCAAACATACCCACTGGACAAAATCGCATTTGAGGACGACCACAAAAATCAAAGCCAGCGTTGCTAGTTCAATAAGGATTTGTAGTATAAAACTGCAAATATAATGAAAGAAATTATTTACAAAAAATTTTAAGCATCGATTTACGAAAGAACAGTTAAAAATTATATAGTTTCATATTGCGAAAGAAACTTTTTTAAATATACACGCGACAATTGAACGACAAAGATGTAAGTGCTAAAAAAATTGCGTTGTAAACAGATTGTGGTTTCCGATCTTTTTCCGCAATTTTATCATACGCGAATTTCTAATAAAAAGATTCATGTTTCTGACATTTCATCGCAATTCTCTCATACGCAGGTTTCTTACAAAAAATAGCGGGGATTTCTTATATACATCTGCACACTTATATTTGTCCCATACTAAAATAACAAGTTTTAAAATACTTAAGCGTTTTCAGAATGATTTTATTTATAGACTATAATTTTCAGGGAAGTTTTTCAAAATATAAGGTTTATCTTACCTCGTCTACTACCAATCTTTGGATAACTAATTATCATCATAATTATGTGCCTGGGAACATTTCCGATATGAACTTGACTGTTTATTACCAGATGTTGTATTTCACTGCGTTGTTGTCTCACTTTCAAGAGGTAAATTCAGAATTTCTCACAATACCCCAAAAATCTCAAGATTTTTGTTTATGACCCCAAAAATCTCAAGATTTTTGTTTATGATGATTTTTCTGTTTTTAGAGGCATATCTCTCCTTTTAACAAGATATCAGCCAAAGGCTGTTACTCCGGCGTTCTTACATCCTTATCTGCAATAAACCATTATTATATCACTCCATCAACTCCCTGATAAATTCAGACTACAGAATGCTCCTAAACTTTGGCTACAATGACATCCGCTCCACTGTAAAATTTGGCATTTCAAAATAGTCAACTTCCGCATTACAAAAACCAAATGGGCAATAAAATCATTCACTTGTCATTTGTAATGCCACTTGAATGAGGAATCGTAGATAATGCGAAAAGTACCGTTGATAAAATGGACTCCGGTTTCGCTCACATTCTCTTTCCTTGCTTCATGTCCAAGCTCATTTATCATTTAAAAGAGGAGAGGATGAATGATATTTAGATCCATCCGATACTTACAGGATTTTCCTGGAACCGATGATTATGTCTTATCTTCCTTTTCAACCTTTCAAAACATCATTATTATTTTAACACAAAAGGAACTCTTCAATCGTTGCTGATATTTCACTCATCGTCATTCTGATATGGTCTACATTCTGCCAGTTCTATCTATTTATCACTAGTTATCAGAATGACTTTTGTTTTTTGCAAAAAATTTCTCTGGATTTATTTCAAAATTTTTAAACTCTTCCGAGTGACCTTGCACACCTACAACAAGGACACAAATAAATTACTCGTTATAAAATCATCAAGCTGTCAATTTTTCAACAGGCTTCGCTTGAACTTTGCCTGCTTCCTGGCGGCTGTTTCCTTTTTTCAAGCCATACAGGATCCTTGTGCTCCATACATTTCTGGATATTTTTTAGTTGAACAATGTAGTTCAGCTTTCAAAACCGATTTGTTTGCCTCTTTCTTAGAGAAGTTAACTAAAAGTGTCATAATTTTGTTAAATTGGTTCGTATTATCCGCTTATTATATCAGTTTTTGTGCGGAAATTGGGATTTATTCATAGCTCCCTTGTTTATCATTCAATCGCTTGTTAAACTGGTTAGGAAAATCACTTACAGCATGCAATATCGAAACTAGAGTGAAAAATTTTAATTATCGCCAAATTCAAGTCAACTGCTATAACAATATTCATCAGAGCTCCGCTGTCTTGGTTGCAATGACCTTGAGTGTTTTTAGATTGACAATTTGCCTCTACGCCGTTGTGGGCTTACATTCAATTCTCAAGTTGTCCCAGATTACGTTCTTCATTTTGTTAGGAATTCAAGGTTTGACTGACATTTTTTTTATTTTTTATGAGTTGGGATGTGTTTTTAAGAACTCTTTGAAACTCCGATGCAAAACCAAACGAAATGAGGGAATTCAGAGAAATTTATTTTTTAGAAGGATAGCCAAGTCTTGGCCAGTGCAAAAGATTGGATTTGCTGAAGTCAATTATTTAGATAAATTGACGCTGTTTGCGATGATTAATTTTAGTATCAATGTCACCGTAAATATGTTGCTTTTAGAATGAGTCAAGGGAGAAAAACTGTAGATAGCCATGAATGTCGTAATAAAGATATCAGTCAAATGGTATTGCACTGAAATTGTGTGCTTTGTATGACCTATTCTGTTTTAAAAGCTCATTAAAATACCAGTTAGGATTTTTTAGTAATTTACCACAATTATCCATACCTCCTTGTTATAATAAAATAAATTGCATTTTATCATGAGAAAGGGGAGGAAAATGAAATGAAGGCAATTGAGTTGACTTTTGTGATGAGGAGGTGCATACATGAATATAAATGTGAGCTCATTATTTCTTGTTCGCAAAAGCATATCAGCTTGAACACAATGAAAAATTGTGAATAAAGTTAATGACAAAAGAAAGGACAGAATGTCACTCGCTATTGAAATGACAATTATTTCAATCTTTAACACAATAAATATCAATTTATTCAAGACTGCGGAAAAAATTGTTGTAATACTTTTTTATAATCACCTAAAAATAAAGGATGTTTGCTTGTAAAGGTACAACATAAAAAACGAATGGGCAATGTGAGCATTCTCATTTTTTATAATTATAACATGAGCTTGCTCATGGGAAAATGAACATAATTTAGATACTTAGTTTTCCCCTTGAAATATCAGATTATGTGTAAAGCTGGTAAATTGTGCTTTGCATTTCAAACCTGTGGATTATTTTGAAGCATTTACTCATATACTATAACATGCCCACGTCTCATGAGTTGATACGGTGTGCTTCTCATTTCTAATATTTATAGTGACACGTCCTCCTTTTTTCCGTGTTCACGTGGAAAAGCAACAGCTTTTGGATGAACTTTCGACTGTCACTGACATGATGTTTGTTTTTCATGCCAATTTGATTCCTACCTGAGGAGCGTGAGTGTGTGGCATGTGGTGTGGCTTATTTATTTAAGAAATTCTGGAGAAATAGTCACACGGTGATGGACATTTCATTTTCAGTGTTATGTTGTCTTTTTCATACTCCAGACTTGGTCGTTTTGAGTGCATTCCAGGCAAAATGTCGATAGAAACTGAGCAAGAGGAAGAAACGGCCGAGCATCCACATACCCAGTTGGATTTGAGTGGAGTTCTTATACAGATAACCACAAGGGTAATTATCACAAACCTTTTTTTTACTGTATTTAAAACGTCATAATTTTTAATTTAAAAATTAGGCTTTTCGTGTTTATTTTATTCTCAGTATTTAGGAGATTATGAATACGACGTTGCAGTTCGGAACAAAACCGGAAGAAATAACAGCAAAACCGAATATGAATTCGTTGGAGGTTACGCAGTGGACGTTTTTCTTTATCTTCAAGCCCTCCTTAACTTTACCTATGAAATTCGGGAAGATGTGGACACGTTTGATTTTAATTACAATTCGGTAAATCAAATCAACAATACTCAGATTGATCTTTATGTGGCATCATACAGCCTCATCCCGAGTCGAGAAAAACAACTTGATTTCAGCTTCGTATTTGGTCAATCACCGTGAGTCAATTTAAAAATTGCAAAATTACCAAAAGCATAAGAAATTTAATTTAACAGGTTTTAAACAGCTTTCTACTTTATTCTCAGAATGATAGCGTTTTTAGACCATAATTTTGAGGGAAGTTTTTCAAACTACAAGGTTTATCTCACCCCATTCACTGCCAGTCTTTGGATAGCTTTAATTATCATCTTAATTATATGCTTGGGAACCTTACTTTTCCTTTCCCGATTTGAAATCGACTGTTCAGTACCTGATGTCGTATTTTCACTGCGTTGTTGTCTCTCTTTCAAGAGGTAAATCCATTTCTCAAAATACCTCAAAAGTCTCCACATTTTTGTTGATAATGATTTTTCTTATTTTAACAGCACCGCATCTCAACTTTTTGCAAGACAGCAGCCGAATTACCACCGTAACTTTATCTATCACAATTCTCGTGGTCATGAGCTGCTACTCTGGCGTTCTCACATCTTTCTCTGCAATAAACCGTTACTCCATCACATCCATCAACTGTCTAATCAATTCGGACTACAAAATTCTCCTGAAATTTGGCTATAATGACAGCCGCTCCGCTGTCAAATTCATGCTGGAAGCCCTCCTCCACATTCCCGCAGTTTCTGAACTTCTCCAAAACGCAAAAAACTCTGGATTTGTCTTCCAATCTTTTGAACAAGCCATTTCAGAAGTATCCAATTCTCCATCGGCGTATATTATTGATGAGGAAACGGAATCAGAACAGATTTCCAAGAAATTTGGAGATTTTCCCTGTTCTTGGGGGAAAATATCAGTTTTTGGGTTGAAATACCCGAGGGTTATGTATATAAGGAAAGGAGCTTCATTAATCAAAGTCCAGATTAATTTGGGAATTGTGAGAATGCAGGAGAGAGGAATGCTCCGAGCTGTGAGAAAAAGGTGGATTCCTCAATCAACAGAAACAAGCTGTTATCATGGAGGAAGTGGAGCATTTCAAAGTGTAAAAATGGCCATGTGTCACAGCAGCGTTTAAAATAGTAATCCCTGTTATGATTTTTTATATGCCCGTTGCTTCTATTATTGGAACAGGGAGGAATGTCTGTAAGACATTACTATTTCAGAGAATAAATAAGTTTTGAAAAAGGTTTACTTTATAACCAACACCACGAGTTCAATAAATTCTATTTATTTAAAAAACTTTGAAGTTTGGACATGCATTAAATTTTGTCAACAACTTTTATGTATTTAACAGTTTTAATTACTAACCTTTGTATTAATATTATTGTTAAGTTGTTGTGAAATTATTGTTTAATTTTATTTCGAATCGCTTTGTAATTTTAACTAATCGAAAATTAGTAAGTCGTGTATTTGCTTAGAAACCAAACAAAACTATTTTTAAAAAACCTTCCAGCAGCAAAATGTAACTTTAACCAGACCTCAGAAACAAAAGGAGATCCATAGTTTGCGAATAATTGAATCGATATATTCCGTTTTTGCTTCATTGTTTAACTCCCGAAAAGATCCGAAGTAGAAGGAAACTGGTCTCAGGGTTTTAAGCTCTTTTCTCAACATTTTAGAATTTGCTTGGAGTTTCCATCGATCTAAAAGCTTACTGCTGACCTTATAGCATCGTACCAAACGGGAGGGCAATGAAAATAACCACAATACAAATTACAGTAGCCATTGGGGCAAACCAGTATACTTGCGTTGGAAGCACCTCATTTCCCATTATAGTGCAACATACAGCCAACATTAAAATTAAATAGCCAACACTCATCACAACCAAGACCATGAACGCCATTTCATCCCTGCTAGCCTTAAGGTGAACTACAAAAAAAGTTCGATACTCTTTGATGCTTTGTAACATTGAAATTGAAGCAAATCTTCGATCAATTCGTTGTAAAATGTTGAAAGTTGCCTGAGTAATGGAAATGTGAAAAGTGAGTACATAATTGAATGTTCGGTAGCATTCAATTACAGCTGGAAAAAAGATGCAGTAGGTAATAACTGTAACTGTCAGAGACGGCCTTCCTCCAAAAACATAGGTATAGATAGGGTACAAAGGATCCAGTCTAATATCATGGGCAACAAGTACCACAGTGCTTACAGAAAACAAAAAAGGGCAAATTGAGTAGATTATGGATAGTGCTGCTACCCAAATTCCTATCACGTCGGCTGACCGTCCGCGTAGAAATTTGAAACACTCTACGAAATAAAATTTATTATTAGTTTAGTGGAAATAAATAATGATGGAGTAATTCCATCAGGTATATGAAAGTCAATTCCCTCTTAAAAATTATTCCAGTTTAAACTTATGCTTATACGATAGACCACATTAAGTTATAAACGGTAGATGGTCATTAGGGTTGGGGCAAGTTAAGAGATTTGAAGCAGGGGCAATAAAAGAATCGACATGGGCAGTTAAGAGGACACTATTTTGTCCTAGGTTTATCATTCGATTGACCAGAAATTTTGGATACATATAGCTAACAACATTCCCTAGAGGCTAAATCAAGGGTTTTTTGAAATTCGAAAAAAACGGGAGCCAAGATTTGAAAACAAAAAATATATGCTAAAATCTCGTCTTCTCTTCAACCAAACTAATTTAAAGTAATTAAAATTCAAACTTTCGCGCGCACTTTTTTTCGAATTTCAAAAAACCTTGATTCACCTATAGGGAATGTTGTTAGCTATGTGTTCAAAATTTCAGGTCAATCGGACGATAATCTTAGGAGAAACTGGCCTCCCTATACCTGCGCATGTCGATTATTTTATTGCCCCTGCTTCAAATGTCTTAAACTTGCCAGAACCGAATGACCATCTACCGTTCATAACTTAATGTGGTCTATAGTATTAACAAAAGTTTCACCTGGAATAAATTTTTTGAGAGGCAATCGACTTTATATGCCTGCTGGAAA
>LJIJ01002408.1:0-27442 GCA_001718145.1 Orchesella cincta
TAATAACCCGCACTCTCTGCAAACCTAGTCACTAAACATATTTATAAGAAAATGTTTCGATGCACCTTCAAAGTTGACAAACTTTTTAAAATAACTCAATTGTCGCCGGTTATAGGAAGCTGAAAGTAATTTTATCAGATTCTACGCTATAAAATACGTATGAAACAACTCTAAAACATACTATTTGAGGTCTAATGCTATTTCGAGAAAAAGTTGGTGGAATTAAATCAAGTGCATCCCAATCATTATGTCTGGAGAACAAAGCACCTCCACAAATCCTTTCACACGTTCCTCATCCATCATCTTTTTCAATTGCTGTTTAGCTTCCAAAGCTTCCGCTTCGCCTGAAACGAGATCTTTTTCCAGCACAGTTGTAGCGACTGTAAGCCCCTTTCCAGCTTTGAGTTGAGAAGCAAATGCGAATAATTTCCTTCGCTTTGAATCGTTTTCAAAGGGAAATTTGACAAGTATCATTATTTGCGGTCGCCAGTTTTTCGTGTGCGATGGAGCCTCTTCTAAATGCAGTAGGCTGAAACTTGCAGCGGAAAGATTGAGACCCACTATTCCATCACCCCACTCTTTTTCCGCTCCTCTGTATTCAATATGTTTGTAGATAATTCCAGCGATTCCCATTGCAATCAAAGCGTAGTACCAGCTTGTCATGAACATGACGGTAAGGCATAAAATCATTCCTAAGGAACTAAGACTCCAATGGTAGTATTTGAAGCGAGGTCTCCAACTTGGAGTTTTTAGCAGGGTTTGAAGAGCGCAGGCTAGATTTACGAAGCCGTAACACATAAGAAAAAACATCGAAAGGAGAGGTGCTAAATAATCCACATTTCCCAGCAGTACTCCACATTCGCAAATGACCAAGGTTAAAAGAAGGGCCCGAGTTGGCTCTCCTTTTAAACTGGAAGCACAAAATGGTTCGAGAATGGGAATGACCCCATCACGCGCAATAGCTTGAAGTAAACGAGGTGCGCCTGTGAGAGATTGAAGTCCTGCTCCAATTGTTGAGAGAAAGGCACCTATTAATATCACCCTTTCGTTTGGCCATGCAATATGGCCAAGTACGAGATGTCCACCGATTGACTGGCCGAATCTGCAATATGTACATTTAATAATTACATCTTTCGAAGTTAAAGTTTTGTAAATTTTTACAACTTACTTGTCACGCAAAAGTAGATTATCAACCGTCCCAGCAAACAAAAATATGCTTGAGAGATACACCAAGGAAGTAGTTAAAATTGCTCCGATCGTTCCTGCAGGTATTGACTTTTGGGCATCAGCAAGATCCCCTGATCTGTTCGATCCTGCCATAATCCCAGTTACTGATGGAAAGAAGATCCCAACCAGAATTGCAAAACTAGTCGTGATATCAGTAACTACCTGCTTGTTTGTGGTTGCGGAAGGAAAAACCATGTCAGATTCAGAACTATCCCACTTTGTGAGAACATGGTTGATTTCCATAAATGAAGGCCACATATTATCCAGAAACACTCCAGAACTGAGACCCTGAATACCGTTGACAATTGAAACATTATGAGTCTGAAAGTACGAGTCGCACATTGCCCCAAACGGACAAAACTCTTTGTGAAGAGCAGAGCTGGACTCTTTGCTGCAGGTTCCATTTACTTGTTGGAGAAGTCTATTTCCCAGCACGCACATTGGTAGCTGCTCATTTCCATTGAAATTCACAAACAATCCAATGTATATTGCCAAAATTGAGCATATAACGCATGCGAGAGCTACCGCTGCAAATTTGTTGACGAGTTTCACTCCAAAGTACACAACTAATCCAAGTACCAACAAAAGTGCTGTTCCAAATACTCGATAATTGTTGTACATGTTTTCAGGAACGTCTACATCTCCAAATAGAGTTATGGAAGGTGCCATATACGTCTGGTTGGGAAGAAAAAATAAGATAATTGTTGCACTCAACTTCCCTGAAAAACTGATAATGAAATAACTTACGATGAGAATCTCAATTGCGCCAACTATGTACATAGAACCTGCTAGAGTGGTTCCAATATAAAATAAAATCCCAACAGCTCCACCAAATTCTGGACCAAGACTTCTACTTATCATGTAGTAAGCTCCACCCGCTGGAACTACCCCGTTAGTTGCAATTGCGCTCATAGATATGGCTGTTAGCATGGTCTGAAAAAATCCAGTATTCTTATGCTTTTGAGCAAACACATGTTTTAAATTTTAATTTAATTCCGAGCTTACAATGGAACAACACAGTAGGACAACAAGGAATGCACAAAAAGCCCCTGCAGTCCCAACAATCCATGTCAATCTTATGAAAAGAATGACTCCAAAAATATTTTGGATGCAGGGTAGATATACTCCTATAAACGTTCCCATATTTGCTCCAGTTTTTGGAGTAGTTCCTTCTGCGTCTGTTCCTGCTGCTGGGATTGTGTTACTGTAGCTTACAAATGAATGGAGAACACTTGGGAGTGGAACACGACCTGTGCTCTCATCCTGTATATTATAAAGGGATATGTAGTACAATGTAGTTATCATAAAATTTAATAAATCTACTTTTGTTATTTAAGGTTAACGCACCCCTCCATATAATTGGTGAAGAACTGATTGCACATTTGTTTTATTTCCTGAGTTGCGTGCCATTTTCCGCTGAAATGTTTTGTCCGATACGGAAATCCAATGTTGGAGGGTGAAAGTTGCCTCTCTCAAAATGGATCAAGGGCATACTATTGTCAAAAATGAATGATAAATTTGAATAATAATTCTCTTTCGCCGTATGTGGGAGTAACTTCAGTTTGACTACTTGAAGTATTGACCTACCCTTAATTTCTCCGATGTATTGAGAAATATTGGGCAAGTAAATAAAGATGTTTGAATATGTAAAATAATTTAGCTTAGACAACAGCGATACGTATATTCTCTCCCATGTAGGTTTGTTAACTTTTCAAGAACAGTACTCATTTGCCGTGTGTCTGACAGAGGACAGTTTTTCAAAACAAAGTCATTAGCATAAAATGTTACATAGTATTAGAGAATTTTCTGATAGTTTCAACCAAACAAGGAAGAAATTAAATATTAATTGCATTGGCTATCTTGAGTTCATGTGTCTTCATGAAGGCTTATCTTATCATTTGCATAACGGTTAGGAGTGTCGTAAGTTATTATGAGTTGTTCAACTTCTGGCATTTGTGTACAACTGAATTAGGAGAGAGTCATAATCATATCATGTCCTGTCATGAGGATTCGGATAATTTAGCTACTATTTGATAATAAGTACATGAAAGATGCTAGATGCATTTGTTTGTAACTGTTGCTAGCCGTTTCTCATATTGTTTAAATTAGTTCTTAGCATGTGCGAATTAATGTAATTAACTTTCCCATTTAATTTATATAGTTCCTTTCACCCTTCCATTAAAATTGAAAATGACTTCATTCCTTCATTTGGAAACTTTGATTGAAGTTTAATTTAATAGTAAATATCAGCAGAAGGTCAACGGCATGGTATTTTTTGATAGTGAGTTTAAAATCCTAATTGTTTTTTTAAAGTTATCTTTAAAATGGAGTGAAAATATTAAACTACTCAAACATAAAATGCAAAAGGTTGACGGAATTGATTTTATTTAAAATCTACGTTCTACCATTCGATGCATAATGTAGCGAACTATATGACATGCTTGAACTTCTGTTGCGCAGAAGAGAAAACAGTTTTCGTCAGAAAACCAATCTTGGCTTTCTAAGTTGCATTTGTTCTGGCTCTAACCCTCGACTTTCTTATTGCTGTTCACGCAGCTTGATTTCACGAGGATTCCTCAATGCCGGAAGTGTGAGTGCTTGAATTCTGTCCTCCAGACCCCAAGGGAATTACTGTGTCCAAATAAATGAATACTCTCAAAGCCACCGAAAAGGGAGGATCTGTCGTTTTAATTACATGCCATCATTTATTTGAATTTTAAAGAGTAGTATTACTCTTTTATTAGAAAACTGGATACTTTGATCACGCAAATTGTGTTGGATTTTGGATTCGTGAAACATGAACTAATTGAGTAATATTGTACAAAGACTAATAGAATACATTTGGCTTAGCAAAGTGGAAATCCTCTTCAACTAACAGGCATCAATACTTTTCAGGAATTTGTGAATTCATGTTTTCTTTTCGAAACCATTATTTTAACAGTGTATTTCCTTGTAGTATAGTTACAACTCATTTTTTTCATTAGAACGTTGCATGATTCGTCTTGTTTATGACCCAACATCGCACAAAAAAGACGTCATTTAGGTTAAAATAACCCCACCAGTTCCAAATAATAAGATCAGTGCATTACTGAAACACGTACGAAACCAGGATTCCGTTAACAAATAGGTAACTTGCAGAAAGCTGTTTTTGTATAAAGACTGAATTATACAACACATTGTAAAATAAAACTGTAAAGTTATGGGGAATGTTGAGACTAAACATGTCTTCAACTAGCTAAAGATAAGAAAAGCTTACTTTCATACTTGTATTCAAAGCTGAATAAAATGGTATAATTGGTGATACAAAAACAGTAGATACAAAACCCAGTTGTACTGTGTTGTGTAAGACGCATCTTTCTCGATTTTATTTACTAACCATGCTTTCAGCACACACTCCATCAATTCCAACACTATCATTAATCATTATGATTACAGGCCATGATTATGCTCATTTTCTCACCTCCGCCAATTTGTAAAGACCCATGGACAGTCGACTAATAACATTTACAATGGTGGTCAATGCTCACGATTTCCTTGACGTATGTTATTTAAATAAGTTAGAAAAACAGAATGCGTTCAAGACTGGTGTTTGTTTATCTCCGGTCTCATCTCATGTATTATGTTTTATAGTTTATTAATTGGCAGATTATTTTTCAGAACTACAATGTATTAAGGAAACCGTCAGTAATTTTTACATGTGTGTGAGCTTTAACATTGTTGTACGCGAACCTTTCAAACACTGAAATTTTCTTTAGTATATATATACTATAGTATTAGTATGCATTGTGCAGATGATCCGCAGGTTATCAATGACTCAATCTTGACAGGTACATGACAGGAGTATAAGCTACAACGACTTGAGGAAAAAATTTAAAAATAAAAAGTTTACTTTTTAAATGTTGCAAAAATAAATTCAGGTTTTACATTAATTTTTTTACAATAAATAAGATAAATTATAACATTGTGTAGGCAGGTCAAGAATTGAAATTAACACGTTTTGTTTTCCAAAATTTTATACGTTTTAAATATATAAACGACCAGTTTGTGTTTTGTCTGTATAAATTCTTAGCAGTTAATGTTTTGCACGGACAATTTCCCAGTGAACATAATCACGTAAATACAACTTTCCATGATGAGTTAATAAAAAAAGTTTACGCATAAGTATATGTATTTTTAATGAAAATGACTGGATATTATCAACAAGATTTAGAAGCATGTAATCTACTAATCACACTACTTTTAGCATTAAAAAGCGACTGAAAAAACTAAATTATTATTACTATCACTTACCAGATTAGCTATTTTACAGTATATAAACGGACACGGCAAATGACGATGCACAACAGTATGTTTACAGTATACATGATCATGGTCAATTAATTAGAACTTAATGGGTTTTTGAGGGCATTTGATGTAATTTCAGTCCTTAATACAGTGCCAGCAAACATTTTCACCGAATATTATATCACGGCGAAAGTGGTCCCCTGGCATTTATGCAGGACGACGTTTGGCTATCAAGAAACTGCATTTGTATAATGACACTTGTATAGTTGTATAAACCAGTGGGTTTTTCCAGTTGCGTTTATCAAGTGTCCAGTTCCAGACGACTCTAATATTGAATTGATGAATAATTCTATCCTTAATTTTGTATCAGAGGACATTTACACCAAATAAAAATTTACGGAATAAATGATACGCTGGTACTCATACAGGAAGACTTTACACCTTCAATTTCTTTGGTAGTGGGTTTCGATTCAAGAAATAGAAACTCTGTTGTCGTTTGTAGAGTACCTACATTTTGGTACCTATTACTTAGGCAGCTAAACTTGAACTAAACTAAATTTACGAATCAAAGAAACATTTATATATTTTTTTCTAATTTCAAACACAATAGATCGTCATCAAGAGCAGCTAAGCTGTGAGTGACTTCTTACTACATCCTCTGAGTCTTATTATTTACTCCCACATACATGCCGCATGTTTTGACTACCTTTTTTAGCGAAATGATAGTTTGTAAAAAATGCTTGCTCAGTACGCATGAGCATAATGGTAATATTAATGAGCTGGTGAAGTATTTAAAACGTAGCTTTGCATTGCTGAAATAGCCATAAAACTGGTTCTTGAATGTCAGATATTTGATTAACAATTGCTTTACTAACAGCTACAATCCTATACTCACGCTGTGCAGCTTGAGATGCAGATGCAATAAAACACGTAGTTTTTTGCTAAAAATACAAAGTAAACTAAACCGGAATTCCGTTTACGCTCGACAGGATGCGACGGTGAACATGATTCCAGTTGAGGTATTATTTATCGTAATGCACTTGCTTTTCATTAATGCCACAATTTCTCATTGTGGTTGCAGTATGCAGAATTTATAGTCGCATAAAAATTCAGAAGGATTATAGGTCTAGTTTCTTAATCTTGTATTTAAGTAAAGTACGTACAAGTTACGTAATATAATAGTGATTTAGACTAGTTTCGAATGTTTTAGGAATGTACTTAGAACAAAATGTAGAGCATTCAGGACAAATGGCACGGGCTGAACATTTGTACATGTCGAGAGAAAACAAATGCATGTTTCTTTGAACTTGAATATTGAAAAGGTTGCGGTGAGCATGGTGCAAGAAAAATTATTTAACCTGTGTCTTCAACTCTCCGAAGAGCGTTGAGAAAAATGACACGGGTTGCACATATCTTCATTGCTCCGGGAGAATAAACAAGTTGTAAGCCATGTACCTGCGTCAGGTTAATGGGAACGTCGAGGTGGAACAGGCTTTCATCATAATCATAAATGTTTAGGCATTGTGTTTCAACAGTGATTCTTTTGATGCATTGCATTTTAAACAAAATGTTAGCATTAAACAGGCCTAAAAATCCCTGCTGAAACAATCGAATTCATACTGCCGTTTTAATGCAGAAAAACTACCTTCATCATTAGTACCAATGAAGGTATGCGGGTTTTTCCAATGCACTTCCTAGTTTTCTTAAAAATTACAATATTTTTAAACCGTAGTTTAGAAGATGGCTTGCATAAAAACATCATGTTGTTGATGCACACACATCAAGCAATTTAACGGATACGGACGTATAGTCGACGGAAAACTAGAGACTGCAGATATGCGTTGCATTTTAATGATTTGAATCGTAAACTTTTAAATAACATTACAACATAAAGTGGATATCAATGTTTGCAATAACGCTGTCACTCACCAACTCCCACACACTAAGCAATCAACGAGTAGTGAATATTTTGGTCAGTTGCATTTAATAAGATTATCACGTTCATTCATTTAATGTTCGTAAGCTTCCATTTGTTTTTTGCGAACGGTTGAACGGTGCCCTGCAAATAAAAATAAGAGCATCCTCACAGCACGACCCTGACCGAGGCATTGACCAGCATTCGTAGAATTTGGGTTGGAAATAATTTCAATTTTGTTAAAAATAGCTTTAAAAGGGATGAAATTCTGCATTACTGAAATGGTCAAATTTAAGTTGCTCTCTTGTAAATTCTTGATATTGGGTGGTGAGATTTATTGAAAGTGAGCTGTTCGAAGGTTGTAATTAAAATTTCTCACTGGTAGCTAGTGAAACATATAATTATAGAATTCATTATTAATATATTTAATGTTTAGCACTCACTTAAGTAGTACGGATAATGGATTAATTACTACTTTTTAGTTAATAATGGATACTTCAAAATATTTTTAATTGTGTAAAAACCCCTGCAGAAATAAAAAGCAGGAAAGCCATGACATAAACGATCACACGCCACATACACACAAAACCAGTTCATGTCTTTTTCTAATCTTTTTGAGTATCACTCCCTGGAGCTACCATCCGCTCTCAATTTGTTTAGCGTGCAGTTTTACGTAAATACAACCTCCTTTATTACATCCCGGCAGCATGTTGAATAAAAATTGTCTTCCTTTGCCTGTATAGTAGCTATTATAAAAACCTGGATTCTGGGTTGTTAAGTAGTTTGGTAAGATAGAAGAATCGTAAATGTTTTATTAACGTTTTTTCCATGGGTTGTATGAAACTTGTAGTAATGTTTATGATTTTTTCACAAAACAGAAATGAGTATCAAGTTTCGTATCATTCTCATTTTATGACTGTATCCCATCCAGCTGTCAATCATTCTGACACGTAAATGTGTTTTGTAGTATGTTAAATTGTAAGAATAGACAAGTATGTAAATTTTGCTTGACTATGCTTAGCTGTGGTATGTTGAGCGAATATAATATTCAATTGTGAAGTTGTTGGATGAAAAACTGTAAAAATTAAATGTTCCCCTATGACAAAATAAAATAGTTTTGTACGACGATCGGCATTCTAAGTAAAATTGATTCACAGAATGATATCTGATTTATTTATACCATTTGTTAACTATTTATACTCAAAATTGGTAATCATTTTTTATATTTATAACATTTATAATAATGGTTTAACTGCAAATCAAGTGAAGAGAAATGTCACATTCTTTTAATACCACATAATTTTTATAAAACTTCAATTCTTGATAGATAGCTTTTTTCGACAGCAGATCTCAACGCCCGTTTCTTCTTCCAGGATTCCAGTTTTCTGTCAGTAGGATATATGTAGTGAGTTGTTGAATATTCAATCCATAATATTCTGCCAGCGAACATTTTCACCATATTTTCATATTGAGGCGAAAGTGCTTCGCTGGCATTTATACAGGAAAGTATAATCGGACGCTCAGTTGATTTTTTATTCCGAATCCCACTGAAGAACCGTAATCAGGTAGCCATTATTTCTGAAATATTTTAAATTAAACGTACGAATTACGATTTCAGTTACAGACTTTAAATATCAGTAATGCCAACTGATTGTAATCAGGGAAATCTGCACAGCGTTTACGGTGACAATAGGTTGTTTTCTGTACTTCAGATTGTTGACATTTCAAACCTTAATTCGTGCCAGTGGGCATTTACACCGAGTTCTAGTTTTAACGGCGTAAATGCTCCACTGGTACTCATATAGGGAGATAGTTAACACAAAGGCAGAATAATAGTAAAAACATTTTCTACCAAGCTCCTAGCAAGTATCTGGTTATCTACCGATTGAAACGTAAGTGCAGAACTGGTAGGTGCTTAAATACTCTTTCTAAATCATACGTGGTACGCTTTCTACGCACCTTCAAATCGGAATGGATTTACAACGCCACTTCCTCCACACTCCTGACCTTCGGATCGGATGCCGGGTGCATGAGCCCATTAAGAATTTTTGCATGTTCAGTTTCCAAAGCAAAGTCAATTGTGTGGTTTTTCAAAGAAATTTAGTTGTACCTAACAGTAATGCAGGTAACGTGTGTGTTACGTATTACGCCTAGTACCTTTTTTGCAATAAAAAAACAAAAAATCTTAGTTCAAACATTGATTCAAATGGGGCATTACTCATCGTCAGCATCAAATTAGCACAGCACGTAAATTAAATTTGTGCGATTACAAGAAAGTGAGACAATGTAAAACTGCATTGAGCCCGGCTGGGTGGTGTGATTGGCAGTGCGAGTATAAAAGTGCATTCTTTTTATTTTCACACGCCTTGCTACATCTGAATCGCTGTCCATAACTCAATCGGCTTGTCTCATAAATTTGGTTCAGGTTTATTTCTAGAACATGTTATATTTTGTTGAATGTAGGGATGAGGGAATTAGAAAAAGTCCACGTGTTTGACCGACCTCAAAAAATAAATACAAAATTGCTTAATGCCCCTGAAACCTTAACATGATGCTCATTACGTTAACATCATTTGTTACTTGGTAGGTACTGGAAACGAGTTGGTTTAGTTTGGGGTATGGTCTCAAATGCGCGTTTTGACGAGACGTGACAGCGTTATCGTGTTGCGGATCCGATAAGCATCCTGTAACCATTATCATTACTATGCTACGTGCAGCGTAAATCTGCCGGTTTAATTAAAAAATTAATCCGATGGCCGTTTCCCGTGACATTCATCCCTGTCTGGATCTCCTTATGATGAAGATTTAGATGTACCTCACGTAGAACAAACTGAAATCAGAAGTCTGATTGTAATAAGCATTTTCACAATCATCTGAAAAGTAACGAGTGTCACAATGCCCCATTTAATACTGTTTACAGACACACGGTCATAGTATACCGTACCTGTACGAATGAGTTCAGAATAGTTTTGTTACGCTACTGAATACTCACATATATGACACGGTGTCACTCAGTACTGACCTGGGTACTGTAAACAAATTGCTATGTATTCTCGTTTTGGACGTTGATCTATTACTCATGTAAAACATAAAAGTACTTGTGCCTTGAATTGAAAGGACTACTAAATCGTATTTCCTTTTAAACACAAAGATACAAAGCGGGTCAAAGTCTCAAAATTTTTATCGGTTTTTGTTTTGTACAAACCAAATACTAATCCATACAGATGGTTTCATTTCATTTTTTATTGTGAGTATCTAAAATCAGTTGCACAAATCCTTCTGAAGCCTAATAATCAACGAATTTTGCAGGAATGTACTTGTAATACAACAATCCACTGTTTGTTAACTTAACTGGTGAAAGTTGAGTCCACAAATTTATTTACAGCGTCCAATGCAAATGCATCGTCTAGCATACTACTTTCGTTAAGAACGTGCGTGGAACGAACACAAAAAAATGAAACAGTAGTTGCAGTAAAGCCGCAAGAGAGAATAGCAAAGCTAAACGTTGAAACAAAGTCTGTTCCACAGACATCGACCAAGCTTGCTTAGATAGTTAGTGAGCGATCGTGTAAGCACAAGGCCAACTAGACTGACTACAGCAGACAGCAAGTTCTTAAGCGAACTTAACCCCTTCGAGAACACCAGCGGAAGAGAATGTACACAACCAAAATCTTCCCACTTTTTACCATTGCAGAAGCTATGCAAGCTAAGCTCTTTTCTTCTTCCCAACCTTGTGTAAGCTATCCTTAAAGCAATGCCTGTCACAACTCTCACTGCTGCACTGTAGCCTTAGCGCGTTCATGTTGTATATTCTGACAAGTAGCAAATATATATTGTTATAATTCACATTTAAAATGAGATCGAACATTATTTAACTAAAAATAATTGTGGCACATTCTTGTAACATGGATTACAGCAATTTAAAATTAAATGTGAGAACGGAGTTTCAATTCCATATTTATTCAAGTGAATGAAAAACATATCTTGCAATGGTATATGTTGTAGTTCCAGATTACGCACTTAAACTTATACATACAAGAAAATTAGACGTCATGATATTCACGTTCATTTTTGCTAACAATTGACTACAAAGTTTCACGTACACAAGCTTTAGTTTTCTTTAGTGAATAAAACGAAAAGCAGGAAGGATTTGTATTAATGCAATAATATAAAATCTCTCTCTGAGTTACCTCTCGGTTAGCAAAATATACTAATTTCCCTTGCGCATTATTCACACGTTCCACACAACCAAACTAAATATTTACTCTTCCTGTATTCACTGGATTACAATGATTATTATTTTCAAAGGTCATTCCATAACATATGAATACCAAAACCAAACTTTCTAATGCTTGCCTGTCTCTAATACTGTAATTATCATTTTTAGGAGAAAAAAAGGTGCGAGAAGGTTTTTTAAATCAATGTTTGTGCGTTAGTATACAGATACCTTGAGTTTAATAAACTTAATCCCACCTCTTCAGCCATAAAAATGACCATTAAAAATGAAGTCCAAAATTTATGAACATAAATGCATTTAGTCCGATATGATTCTAATTAACCAATCAGATTGTAAGTACAATTATTGAAGAGTGGGAAATTTTCCGATTATAAAACCCTTAACAGCATTGGAAGTGTCCTAAAATAAAAAGAATCCTACTGACTTTAAACAAAATTTACGACAATAAACGATTATTATTATTACGCTCTGTCTTAAATGTTGCCAAAATGCGTAAACAAATACAAAACTACGTTGTTAAAGTACACGAACATTTTTAAATGGTTATTAGTATGTTCATTCAAAAATTTAAACGTACTATAGTAGTTAGAGTTAATAATATTACATTGAAAATCTTTAAACATCCTTGCGTTCGTTTCACTACTCACATTCAACATATTTATATTTTTGCGACTGTACATTCAAGTTTGACACTTCACATTTTTACAACATGAATATTGCGAATTCATTACGACGTCCTTCAAATATGAGCGGATATTCCATTAATTCAACTGCTTTCAGTGGCGATGAAAATTGGCCCGTACTCCGATTCCCTCGGCTCTACAATATAAATTAATTGAAATTAATAAAATCAAGGTTTACAATAGCTAGGTAAGATTTAATTGATATATATTTGAGTCCCAAACCATGTAATCTCTATATTCCAGAAAACCGAGCCACAAGTCGTATATATGAAGCATTGGCCAGTCAGCTTAATGTATTCACAATAATCTTTAACTTTTATCACTTCTGGTGTTTTGGGCTGAATTAGGGATTCCATTGATGAGCACTGCTGTCATTTTCATTCTGGAAGTTTTGAAAGAAACTGCACCCTGGTTTCGAGATGGAGTATGGGTTACCATCATCTGTCTTTTTTGGTAGTCACTTTTCTGTGGAAAATAATCCAAAATTAAATGTACAAATTAAATAAAAGCTTTTTTATTATAAACCGATGCCTGCTACTATGTTTGTAACTTACATTATATGATGCTACCTCTTTTGTAAAAGCAAATTACATGGGAGCTTCCAACCAAACTATCACAATGATTTTTGGACTTTTCTTGATGCTTTCAGCAATGCAATTGTTGCGAATTCCTTCGCATCGAGTTTTCTCAACACCTTTGAAATTTATTTCCAAGCTCCAGTATGCTGCTAAAAATTGTGTTCTTAATTGAACTCATCCTGGTTCTTCCTGAATATAAAACATGTTATAACTTATTTATTACCAATTGGTATTTAAATACAAATTTCTGGAAATTAAGTATGATTTTGTTTTATCCTTACTACGACAGATTCCAGATGACTTATCGAAATTTCCAACATTTCCCCTTCACAAATTATAAAACTGAAGAGCACAGTTGAAAAACTGACGTTAAGATGAGCATTAGTAGAGTGAATGTAAACAACATATAAAGAGACTTGTTGAGCTGAAAACCTTTACATTGAACACATTGCATAAAGCTTTATATATAGGTGCATGGATACTTTCACAATCCTCTGCTTCTTTTGTTGCAGTTGGACTTATCATACCTACAACCTACGTTCACATTGAGTACTAAAGCATTGAAAAAGTGGAAAAGTCTTTGTTTCTTCAACAAGCACAACTGGTTCCTGAGTTTATGCTTTTCGATCAAGCGTACAAGCATACAAGTAAATGCTAAATAACACACGGAAAAGACTAATAGAAGCAAGTGAAAGTGCACACTCTTACCCTATATTTCTAGGGCCTTGTGTAATATGGGGCAAAATGAAATAGGTTGCAGAGTAAACGGCAATTTAGTACCGTGATCAATATTATTCTCAGCTCAATGTCAGCTTTGTAATATTATTCATAAAATGAAATGTGCATTTGATACTTGCCAGTTCTCTAACCATCATAACTAACATGAAACATTAAATGTAAGATTCCCTAGGGGTTCAACGGCAAAGAAAAATAAACCCTAATTTATATTGGCTACTTTACATTATCCTCCTACATTCCTCCTTTGTCTTATCTGTTGCAACTGAAGCGTCGTATCTTACAGAATATCTTAATCTATCGATATCGCAATGAGATTTTGTATAAACACACTAATGAAGGTAGTTTGATGACCAGTCACAACTTCATACTAGTTTACTATGTTCTCAAATGGATTGGGGTAATCAGACTATTACTTGATAAAATAGTATGAAATAAAGATAACATAATATGTATCATTTGAAACTCTCTATACTTCAATTAACCGTATAGTTTTATCATCTATTAGCTGGATGAATGCAGAAAAACCTGCATCTTTGTATCATTAAGAAAGGGAATTCCTAATTGATAAGGGATTCCCTAAACTTGCAAATTACAAATTAATAACGAGTAAATCTTCTTGCTGCAGTATAAATAGCGGACACAGGTATTCCGAAAGCATCAGCAACAACACTTCTATTCCAACAATCTAAAACCACAGAACTTGAGGAAACTACAGTTTCAGTCAGCTCTACATTCATCATGAAGGTCCTTTTCATTGTAAGTAAAATATTTTAAAGTCGCTACTACCAATGTATTCTACACATTCCAGAAATTAATACGAATTTTCAAAATTTCAGGCCCTTGCCATCTGCGCCGTTGCCCTTGCAAGTAAGTATTTGTAATCTTGCAAACTATTCTCACAATTTGCAGAGAAATTTTCATATGAGTTTTTGATTCTTTAGCATCCGTTCCCGACCACACCATCGTTGCTGATAAGGATAAGCCAGCTACGGAAAACAAGACTGTCCCCGTAACCAAACCAACCCGGGATGCCCGCTACTACCTTTTGCAGGCACTGGCCGCATCTACGACAGCTATTTGGGTTCCACCGTTTCCGACATTGTCTTGAGCCGGACAGCTACAGGACCGACTATGTTGTTAATGCACCTGTCAGCCGTACCAGACTTGTGTACTACTAAATTATTTCCTTACGGAGTAATGATTTGATTCAACTGTAAACAACTCGGAAAATCTGCTGCTTTTTAATTGATTATAACTTTACGAATTTTGAAACTTGAAAAATAAATTTTCAATTTCCGCAAAAATTTTACAGTTTACATTTGCATATGATGATACTGCAACATACATGGCATTCAGCATGGTAGGTGGTTGCATCCACAAAAAACTTTTCCGGGAGTGCGACATTTGCAGAGTATTGTGAAGACGATTATTTACATTCATGAAGTTGCAGATTGTAGTTTCACTATTTGCTTACAAAATGGGAGGTAAGGTATACAACAAACAATAATATAATTAAATACCAGCAACACAATTTAGTTTATACAATTTCCATACAAAAACCTTAGATTATCTAGAAGTAATTATTTACTTCTTGTTTCTTTGATTGAAAAATGTCGTGAAATGATGGTTCGGCATTAGCATATTATCTTGAAATCAATACATGAATAAAATCGAGAAGTTAGCAGTTTTGCAAACGCAATTATATCAAATCGATGATAAAAAGGTCAGTACCACGCGTATTTCCCAAGTTCATCCTTACAAGCTTTTTGGTATAAGTTGACTGACCCCTCATTAAAAATGAACTTAAAGTGTTTGTCCAGCATGCCCTTGGATACTGCAATCGATTCTATATCCATAATGTACATAACCCATGGGTGTGATTAGGTGATTTAGTCAACAGATTAATTGCAATACACGATCCTTATATCGTGATTGCATGTCCGAGAAATTATTAAGTTGTAACGGTTTTCATGAATGACTGAGTTAATTTTATACCCACTGAAGTTATTAAACATCAACAACTAAACACTGTAATCAATAAAACGTCAAAACAAACAAATAGAACAGTTTCAATACCAATTTCACAATGTATTTTTACCAAGTAGTACATTTTAGTCAGTTTCTAACCCAACTCCACGAAAAATTATTTCATTCTCATTTTTTCCTTTGCCTATTCAGCAACATGTTCCCCACTAATTCAGAAACGGTTACAAAGTCCCTCTTCCATTTCTTCACAAGCATTGCCGCATACCCCTACTCTTTTGACTGGAAGGATGCAAAAACGAGTGGAGAAAGGTTGAAACATTTCCCATCCGGTTACAGTTTGCAGGGTTGGAAATTCAACCAAATTTTAATCGCCTTTTACGTCGCCCACGAGATCTGGAAGTTGTATACGGAAATGCCGTCTTATTTACAACATGCTCGATTTGAAATGCTCATCCTCCACATGTTGTGGCTCGTGAACACATTATCCTGCCTTTGCTTTCAGTATTCAATTTTTTGCAAACATGAAGACATCCCAAAGCAGCTCAACGAAACGCTAGCATTCGCATGGAAAATGGAATGTAATAAAAAAGTATTTCATCAATTCATATTGAAGAAAATGTTTAAATAATTTTTAAATTTGTTATTACAGGCAAATTCTACACAGACGAGTTCCAAAAAGAGAGACGGGTTCGGAATACTCTATTTGCTTGCTTTTCCTTTCTTATTTTTGTATTCACCTGTTTCATTCAAGCCGTTTCGGTGTTTGCTCGGAAAGGGGCTTGGTATTTACACCATTTAATTCCAGCAGACATTCTTTGGAAGTATGAGAAGCAGATTTGGCCCATATTTCTCGCACTCGGTTCAGAAGTGTTGGCAGAGCTCGCGGAGTGGGGAGCAATTTGTTTGGTTTTGTATGTTATTTTGGTTCATTTGCAAACCACGATTGGAATGTTGGATCTTATTATGAAGTAAGTGCGAACTTAGGTACAGAAAATTTATTGAGTTTTTAATTGTTGCAAAAAAATTATTATTTAACTTTAATAGGAAATGGAAAACATGTGGTACGGATGAACTACTACGCATTTATATTCATACCCGCCTTATAAATGCGTATTTTAACTCACTTTTTCAGTATAGTTTCTTCCCTTGTGTTATGCTGACACTTCAGGGCATCATAATTGGGGCGATTTTCACCTTGGTGAAAACTCTCAAATTTGGATATTGGCGAATCAACGGGTTTGGTACTATTATGTGCATAAATTATCTGGGTGTTTTGTACTTGGTGACAGATATGGTGTCCAAATTGCATACTAAAAGCGTGCAGCTGAAAGCATTCATAAGCAAGAACCATCACATCGGAAAAAGAAGCAGAAGAGTGAATGTCACACTGAATAGTATTCCAGTATTTGGGATACAAGTAGGAAACTTCTTTGTGGTTAAGAAGCACACGCCTCTTTTGGTCCTTGATGTACTTTCCGATGCAACTGCAACGTTTTTATTGTCATTTAAAATTTGAGTTAAGTCGTTTTTGTAAAAAAAATCAAGAGAAATCACTCCCATTGCAAAGTATTTGTTCTTTTCTTATTCAAAAACGAAACAGATGAGAATTGCCTTCGGACTTGGTTGCCTTTGACCTTGACTTGGTTGCCTTGACTTGGAATGTTAAACCTAGCCACACACAGTTCTATACTCATATTAATCATTATTAAGTGTGCGCAAACAACACCTTGAGACAAATCAGATCGGATCTAGGCATATTCTTATATGCTTATAGTCCTTCCATTCAAAACTTTCATTATCTCAGTGTGCCCCTGCCTGATTTATTTCATCGTTTCTCACAATTATTTTATGTAATAAACACTGCTTGTATAGCTGCAACACATTGAAGGTATTCCTCACTTTGCTCTTTCATGCTGTCTTTTCTGAACTTTCATGCAGTCTCACAGGTCATAAAAAGAAACCTGTCAACATTACAGTTTTATAATATTTTGACTTATTGAAGTGAAATTGTAGTATGCACTTTTTGACCAAGAATTACTTCTGAAATAATGTAGAGAAAGCCCAGCTGTAATTATATTGATATTGCATTATATTTGTATTTTATTTCCGAAGCCTCCAATAAAATAAACATTTGAATTAATATTTTCTAAAAGTCAATGACAATCAGTATCAATTATCACATTTCATATTCCATTCCGTATTAGTTGGTTCCATGTGATCAACAAGCTGAAATCAGTTTAGTAGTATACATAACTGCTGCGACTTCTCACAGGGGAATTAATGACATAGCTGCTCCTGTCCAAAACCACGTCTGGAACAATAGAGTCATAGTATCTGTCGTACACGCGTCCGCTGTCCAGAAGATAGTAGCGGGCATCACGAGCTGGCTTTTCAGCAGTGACAGTCTTGTTCTTCTCCACTGCCTTATCAACAACCTTGTCCTTCTCAGGGACTGAAGCTAGTAAAAGTTTTAAATCGGAATTATATATAAGTACAAAATTCGTTTCATGTTAGAAATGTTAGAAAAATAATTTTCCAAAAACTTACTTGCAAGGGAAACGGCGCAGATGACAAGTGCCTGTGTTTGGGAATAAGACATTTTAATTAGTTTTCAAGGTTTTAATTCGTGATGATTTTTTACATGAGTTTCTGACACTTACAATGAAAATGACCTTCATGTTGGAAATTTAAAGTTGACTGAAACGGAAGTTTCCTCAAGTTATTGTTGTGTGTTGGTTGAGTGGTGAAGTGGCTGATGATGATTCCAGTTGAAATGTGTACGCTATTTATACCAAAATTATACACATCGAAGATTTATTAATTAACAGGGTTCGAGAAATGAAAGGTAAATTAATAATCTGCTGTAAGTAGTGCATCTATCAGTTTTCGTTTACCATTATATTATCGGTAGTTCATATCAATGCAACTAACGACGGTGGATGCATGCATACCACATTGGTTTGTTGTTGTGGACATTCTTTTGGTGTAATTGGCTTTGTTCGTGACTGGCTGAAGATTATTTGCCTAGTATGTGTGTATATTGACCTTCTGACAAACTAATGGTTTTCCCATGGATTCACAAAATCCATCCTAGGTTTATCATGCATGCCATGACTGTTCAAATCTTTCATTATTATAACGACATTCTAATGTGCAGTATGCAATTCTGGCTCATTAGTTACCAACCATGGGATAATTTCGCTGAATAAACATGTCTACATACATGTATGTACTACTAAATGAAATACTTTTGATTTTTAATGTATGCAGATTTATATTTTTTTCCTGCAAAGAATAAAATACATCAAAGGAGATTTTATCAGTATTAAGAGACGTTCAGGTACATACACTGTCTTTTCGAAAAATGATTTCCAAACACACCGACCGATAATATAAACGTTTAGCATTACTGAAAATTTTGCCTATTGACCTGTATTTAAGTCTTTTTACGGCTTATTTGCAATATCCACTACAAGCTGCTTCTACAAGATAGCATGTACAATTGACTTGAACTTATTGGGTACCTCGGTAAAGACAATCGATTATGCTAATGTTTTAATAGTTCATTTTGTGTGCCACGAAAGAAAGAATGTGTATTTCTGTTGACGAATTTTTACCTGGATACCTGAAATTTACTCATAAATGTGTTTGTATTCGGTCCTACTACTTAGTATATTGGAAACAATCTACACAAAAAATATTCAGCACTTACATACACGGGTTGCTTCGAATGAGTCAGGTTTTTAAGAATCTAGTACTGAATACTCTAACGAAGTGCCTTTGCAAATGAAAACTCACCATTTCCTCAAATGTTTTAATGTTTCATTTTTCAATTAATTTATTTTTAATTTGGCTAACATTAACAATAATTCAAATGAGGTCCTGCGTTTGGTTTTGTTGATTTAGTAGCATTCAAACTCAGTTTACACGTGGAAAGTAAAAAAGTTAGGTTCGACTATATTATAATCATATCAGTTCTTAAAAATTGTGTATGTCAAAAACATAAAAAAGGTAAGAATGTGAGATATTCAGCTGAAATCAGAAATGTTGGTTTTCGGTACATGCTTATATAAAAAATGATAAGTTGATTTAAATGTCCGAAGTTTTTAGTACCTTAATACTATCATAACCCTTGTAAGCCTAAGGAATACGCCTTCAATTATACTCACTCACCAACTTACCATACCAATAATATGTTTCTTACACATATGTAATAATACGTAAGGTACACATACAGCCAACTAATAAAAATTATGTGTAAAATTTGCCAATAAGTACCTCAACAAAACATTTATTCGGCCATGTAAAAAAATTAGGTACTTTAGGAATATTTAAATTAAAAACTGAAAACAATTTAAATGGTTAAAAGTACCTTTTATATAGGAATATCTCGTATCGTAATATCGGATATCTTAAATTACATACGCTTTCAAAGATACAAGGTACAAATTGATTTAATATAGCGACAAATAAATTCTCCAGGGTTTTCCTTATTCCTCATGACACACTGCATGGTCGAATTGCTTCAATTTGATTTATGAAGTCACCCAAAAACGTTCTCCCTTTATCTGAAAACATTACTCTTAAAAAACCATCCCAAAAATGCTTACACCTTTGCAGAAACTTGCGTTCAAAGTCCACCGGCAAGGATTTTGCTTCATGTGTCCGCTGCCTGTCGAGTGGGACTCAAAGTATGAAAATCTAGTTCAAGTAAACTCCAAAAAAAACGTTGGATATGTTACATTATTTTGCTTGCATTCGATTTATGGCTTGCCCTTGCATGTGTATACGACGTGGTTGGCCACTACATGTTCAAAAAACGAGAATATTTCAACCATGGAATCGGTGTGATGCATACCGCAGCTGGAATAGCTTTGATCGGGGTTTTCCTGCTCTCTCTTTTGGCTGTCAAAAATAAAGACTCAATACCTGGAATAAACCGTTTGCTAAAGATTCAGGCGAAATATTTGAACGTAAGAATTTCGCAACTAAAAAAATTAATACATTATTTTAGTCTAAAAAAACTTAGTTTTAAAAACTTCTTATTTTTTAATCGTATTAGATTATGGAGAGAAAAGACAAAATCAATATTTCGATCTTTGCTAAATGGAATAATGATTTGGTCAATTTTAGTTGCCTGGGTAACATTATTTGCTCACTATATTTCCGATTTGATCCATCATTCTTTGTCTTTGAAGACCTTTTTGGACCTGGACACAGTCGCTCCCTGTTGTCTAACTGCGGGACGATTACTGCAAGAGCTGTTCTACTTGCAGGGGGATTTGAATGTGCTCGAACGTGCAGTCTAATCGGCAGTGACATTGTTTATTTCAATAAACCGATTTCAAATGTCTGTAAGTGTTATGTTGAAGGATAAACAAGGAACAAGGATTACTCCAATTTTATACAAATCTACGACTGGTGTACAATTCATTGCACCGATAATTCAAGATAGCATTTCAGTCGTAATGTCAGGGGCATTTTTGGGCATTGGTTTGCGTCACTTGGATACTCGTCAAAGGCGAAATGTGATCCCATTTTTTATGTATCTTCTTATTACCCCTATGACGTTTATCTCTTTATCGTAATGGATTTGATCCTTCGTATTGTTGCCTTCTTTGTGAAGATTGTGTAGAGGTAGTGCAAGCTTGCAGAAAACAAACGAGGCTGGCTTGCCTTTGCTAAAGGAGGCTTTCGGACTAGAAATACTTTACTGCTTTTTTTAAATGCGAAGGCGCTAAGTCCCATTCGTATTGCGTATAAACCATTCCTAAATATTGATAGAAGTTTTATAACCTCGTTTTGGGATAATTTGGCAGAAAGGGTCTTCGATGCTATGGTAATCTTCTAGTTTGGCTACAATAATTTAGGTAACTTATGTTGACGCTAATCTTATAGTATAATCGGTGTGTGAAATGTCAAACTTAACTATTTACCCTTAATGCTTTTAAAGATACTGCTGATTAAAAAACGAACTTTTATTTGAAAAGCAAAGTATTTTTGCAAACCAAAAAAAACACGCCGCCGTAAATTTAAAACCAAAACTAATGGTTTTTTGCAAAAAAAATCATAATTGTTTTGGCAAATTTTAAAAAGTTTCTAAAAACCGTTTCCGTGCCTTTAAATTAACTTTAAATTCAAGAATATACGCGAGTTTTTGCCCTTTCAGTACACTTAAAGATTTTTGATTTTTTGCAAAAAACCATTCGTTTTGATTTATAAATTACGCGCGTGTTTTTTCGAATTTTCAAAAACCCTTACATTCTCACTGTAGAATCGCTTGTAGAATAAGACAGAAAATTTCCGCCGAATCGTCAAGAACCTCTGAGAAAATGCCGTGCCTTTACAAGATCAAAAACATCCAATTGCCCCTGTGTCAAACGTATAACAATACCCCGGCCGATAACCCTGTCCAACATTCATAACTCACGTAGGTCTTTAATAGTAGCATAACCGTGATTACATCTGAAACACACATATCAGGTCGATTTCATAAAGCTGCTGGAACTTCTCATAAACGTTTAGCTTTACTGAAAATTTTGGCTATTGGCCTATATTAAAGTCTTCTCACGCCTTATTTGCAATAACAATACAAGCCTGCTTCTACAAGATAGCATGAACAATTGACATGACCTTTCCTGGTACCTCAGTAAAAGATAATCGATTATGCTAATGTTTTAATAGTTCATTTTGTGTGTCACTAAAGAAAAAAATGTAAATTTCTATTGGCGACTTTTTATATGGATACCCGAAGTTTTCTCATAAATGTGTTTGTATTCGGTCCAACTACTTAGTATATTGGAAACAATCTACCACAAAAAATATTCAGCACTTACATACACGTGTTGCTTTGAATAAGTAAGGTTTTCAAGAATCTAGCTACTGAATACTCTAACGAGGTGCCTTTGCAAATGAAAACTCACCATTTTCTCAAATGTTCTAATGTTCTAATGTTTAATATTTTAATTTATTTATTTTTAATTTGGCTAACATTAACAATAATTCAAATAAGGTCCTGCGTTTGGTTTATGTCGATAAGTAGCATTCAAAACTAGTTTACACGTGGCAAAGTAACACAAAAGTTATTATTATATTATTGTTAATGCTTAGCCAAATTTAAAAATAGAATAAATTAAAATATTAAACATTAGAACATTAGAACCATTTCGAGAAAATGAGTGAGTTTTCATTGCCAAAGGCCACCTCGTTAGAGTATTCAGTACTAGATCTTGAAAACCTTACCTATTCAAACAAAAACACGTGTATGTAAGTGCTGAATATTTTTTGTGCGTAGATTGTTTTCCAATATTACAAGTTAGTTGGACCGGAATACAAACACATTTATGCAGAAAACTTCGCTGTATCCATAGTAAAAAGTCGCCAACAGAAATTACATTTTTTCTTTAGTACACACAAAATGAACTATTAAAACATATAGCGCATAATCGATTATCTTTACTGAGGTACCAGCTAAGGTCATGTCAATTGTTCATGCTATCTTGTAGAAGCAGCTTGTAATTGTTATTGCAAATAAGGCGTGAGAAGACTTTAATATAGGCCAATAGCCAAAATTTTCAGCTAAGCAAATTAAAACGTTTATGAGAAGTTCCAGCAGCTTTATGAAATCGACCGTGATATGTGGTTTCAGATGTAAGCACGGTTTATTGTACTATTAAAGACCTACGCTGAGTTATGAATGTTGCGACAGGGTATCGCCGGGGTATTGTTATAACGCTTTGACACAAAGGCCGGCAATGATGTTTTTGATCTTGGTACAAGGCACCGGCATTTCTCAGCAGAGTATCTTGGACGAATTCGGCGGAAATTTATCTGTCTTATTCTACAGCGATTCTACAGGTGCAGAATGGTAAGCCGGTTTTTGAAAAAATTCGAAAACACGCGGCTAATTTATAAATCAAAACGGGAATGGTTTTTTTGGCAAAAAATCAAAAATCTTTAAGTGTACGAAAGGCAAAAAAACTCGCGTATATTCTTGAATTTAAAGTTATTTAAAGGCCCCCACGGGAAACGGTTTTTAGAAAACTTTTTAAAATCTTGCCAAAACAAATTATGATTTTTTTGCCAAAAAAACCATTAGTTTTGGTTGGCTTCTTTAAATTTACGCCGCTTGTTTTCTTCGTTTGCCAAAAATACTTTTTGCTTTTCAAATAAAGGTTTCGTTTTAAATCCAGCCAGTATCTTTAAAAGCATTAAGGGTAAATTAGTTAAGTTTGACATTTCACACACCGATTATACAATAAGATTAGCGTCAGCATAAGTTACCTAAATTATTGTAGCCAAACTAGAAGATTTACCATAGCATCAAAGACCCTTTCTGCAAATTATCCCAAAAACGAAGTTATAAAACTTCTATCAATATTTAGGAATGGTTTATACGCAATACGAATGGGACTTAGCGCCTTCGCATTTAAAAAAAGCAGTAAATTATTTCTAGTCCAAAAGCCTCCTTTAGCAAAGCAAGCCAGCCTCGATTGTTTTCTGCAAGCTTGCACGACCTCTACACAATCTTCACAAAGAAGGCAAACAATACGAAGGATCAAATCCATTACGATAAAGAGGATAAACGTCATAGGGGTAATGAGAAGATACATAAAAAATGGGATCACGTTTCCCCCTTTGACGAGTATCCATGTGACGCAGACCAATGCCCAAAATGCTCCTGACATTATGACTGAAATGCTATCTTGAATTATCGGTGCAATGATGTTGTACACCAGTCGTAGATTTGTATAAAATTGGAGTACATCCTTGTTTCCTTGTTTATCCTTCAACATGACACTTACAGACATTTGAAATCGGTTTATTGAAATAAACAATGTCACTCCGATTAGACTGCACGTTCGAGCACATTCAAATCCCCCTGCAAGTAGAACAGCTCTTGCAGTAATCGTCCCGCAGTTAACAACAGAGGGCGACTGTGTCCAGGTCCAAACAAAGGTCTTCAAAAACAAAGAATGATGATCAATCGGAAATATAGTGAGCAAAATAATGTTACCCAGGCAACTAAAATTGACCAAATCATTATTCCGTTTACGCAAAGATCGAAATATTGAATTTTGTCTTTCTCTCCATAATCTAATACGATTAAAAAAATAAGAATTAGTTTTTAAAAAACAAGTTTTTTAGACTAAAATGTATTAATTTTTTAGTTGGGAATTCTTACGTTCAAATATTTCGCCCTGAATCTTTAGCAAACGGTTTATTCCAGGTATTGAGTCTTTATTATTGACAGCCAAAACTGAGAGCAGGAAAGCCCCGAACAAAGCTATTCCAGCTGCGTAGCATCACACCGATTCCATGGGTTGAAATATTCTCGTTTTTTGAACATGTAGTGGCCAACCACGTCGTACACACATGCAAGGGCAAGCCATAAATCGAATGCAAGCAAAATAATGTAACATATCCAACGTTTTTTGGAGTTTACTTGAACTAGATTTTCATACTTTGAGTCCCACTCGACAGGCAGCGGACACATGAAGCAAAATCCTTGCCGGTGGACTTTGAACGCAAGTTTCTGCAAAGGTGTAAGCATTTTTGGGATGGGTTTTTTAAGAGTAATGTTCAAATAAAGGGAGAACGTTTTTGGGTGACTTCATAAATCAAATTGAAGCAATTCGACCATGCAGTTGTGTCATGAGGAATAAGGAAAACCCTGGAGAATTTATTTGTCGCTATATTAAATCAATTTGTACCTTGTATCTTTGAAAGCGTATGTAATTTAAGATATCCGATATTACGATACGAGATGTTCCTATATAAAAAGGTACTTTTAACCATTTAAATGTTTTCAGTTTTTAATTTAAATATTCCTAAAGTACCTAAATTTTTTACATGGCCGAATAAATGTTTTGTTGAGGTACTTATTGGCAAATTTTACACATAATTTTTATTAGTGGCCTGTATGTGTACCTTACGTATTATTACATATTGGTAAGAAAACATATTATTGGTATGGTAAGTTGGTGAGTGAGTATAATTGAAGGCGTATTCCTTAGGCTTACAAGGGTTAATGATAGTATTAAGGTACTAAAAACTTCGGACATTTAAATCAACTTATCATTTTTTATATAAGCATGTACCGAAAACCAACATTTCTGATTTCAGCTGAATATCTCACATTCTTACCTTTTTATGTTTTTGACATACACAATTTTTAAGAACTGATATGATTATAATATAGTCGAACCTAACTTTTTTACTTTCCACGTGTAAACTGAGTTTGAATGCTACTAAATCAACAAAACCAAACGCAGGACCTCATTTGAATTATTGTTAATGTTAGCCAAATTAAAAATAAATTAATTGAAAAATGAAACATTAAAACATTTGAGGAAATGGTGAGTTTTCATTTGCAAAGGCACCTCGTTAGAGTATTCAGTACTAGATTCTTGAAAACCTTGACGTCATTCGAAGCAACCCGTTGTATGTAAGTGCTGAATATTTTTTGTGCTAAGGATAGCATCATTCAAAGTAAGCGATTATAAGCGGGATGGTTTATAAATGCAGCCTGAAAATGATGAACTGATTTTAAATCAGTTACTTTGCAGTGCGGATATTTGCATTACGATTATAACCACTTTGATTATAATAACGCCGATTATGCAGCCTTACGTGAGCGGAATATTCATTGAAACTCCCCACTAAACGACTCTTAACTACAGTTTAGTACTCATATTATCTATCTACCGTTATTTTCTAATTAAAACATTAATTTAATCTTATAAACGTTAATTATGCATATAACTAATGATCAAATCGTACTGAAGTGCTTAAAGTACACAAATAAAGCATGAGTATAATATACTTCAGGTAATTTTTAGTCACCAAACGCCTTCCCCCATTATTTTCTTCATGATATTCAAGTAATAGTTTGATCTTACTGACAAAGTTGATGAAATCAGCGATTATTTCCATTTAATCTACTATTGGGACACTATTAAAATGAACCAGCTAAAAACGCATTTTTTTAAATTTCGCGCCAAGGTGATTATTTTTTGACTAGCTTATAAACGCCCGACGTTGATTATAATCGCTTACCTTGAATGCTACTATTGTTTCCAATATAACTAAGAGGTAGGTTGGACCGAATACATATTCATTTATGCAGTAAATTTTCAGGTATCAGGGTAAAAAATTGAGGTCCGTCAACAGAAATACACATTCTTTCTTTCGCTGGGCACACAAAATTGACTATTAAAAACATAGCATAATCGATTATCTTACGAGGTACCCAATAAAGTTCAAGTAATTGTACATGCTTATCTTGTAGAAAGCGGCGGGCAGCTTGTAGTGGATATTGTGTAAATAAGCGTAAAAAACTTAAATACCAGCGCTCCAAATAAGCGCAAAATTTTCATAATGCCTAAACGTTTGAATATTATCGGTTCGGTGCTGTTCTGGAAATCATTTTTCGAAAAGACCAGTGTATGTACCTGAACGTCTCTAATACTGATAAAATCTCCTTTGAGTGTATTTTATTCTTTCGCCAAGGAAAAAAATCATAATCTGCATATGTACATTAAAAATCAAAAGTATTTCAATTTAGTAGTACATACAGATATGTAGACATGTCTAAAGAATTCAGAAAGAAAAACCCAGGTGCGAAATTACCCCATGGTGGTAACTAATGCAGCCAGAATTGCATTACTGCCACATTAGAATGTCGTTATAATAATGAAAGGATTTGAACAGTCATAGGATGCATGCGTAAACCTAGGATGGCCATGGAAAACCACTTAGTTTGCTCAGAAGCGTCAATATACACAACATACTT
>LJIJ01002409.1:0-27429 GCA_001718145.1 Orchesella cincta
TCGCCTACGAAGAGTTGAGTTCTCAACTCAGACGAGGTTCAATGATTGCTGCATCAGACATTCAAAGGAAGAAGAAGAAGAGGGGAAACAAGGTAGCTCCTGGTGGACCTCATCATCATCTCCTTGTAGGCAGGGGGTTTGGCAGAGAAGGTTTTCGCCGTCCTGGACAACTCCCATTTTCTCCAACCCAGGTCTGGACTATCTCGGTTCGGAGCTCCACGTCATCACTTACAAGCTGGACATGGAGCCCACGACATGCTGCTCCTGGTGCCGGTCCTAGACCAGTTGCCCCGCAAGGGGTTGGTCCTCGTCCACCTAATGTCCGTTAAATCATTCTCGCTGTACATACCTTTAACTATTATAATTCTTAAATGAAAACCAAATGTATAGAATTTATAGGAGTCCATTCAAATATTTGAGTGTAATATCATGTCAATTGTAATTAGTAGTTGTAATAAACCCTTTTTGTGAGCATGTGCATTTATAATTTGAATAGAAATATGTATCTTGTCTTGATTAACAATCTTGTTTATAAACTTTTTTTTAAGTAATATTTTTTTAAACTTGATCATGCTTGTTTATACATGTGAGATTCATATTATTCCCAAAATTAAGCCAGTTTGTTACAAAAATCTTAGCATAAATGTTCATTCATGTTCAAAATTTTGCACTTATTTCCTCCTCAATTCGCTTAGGATAATAAAAACGTTGTAAAATTCGTAAAATAATACGATAATATTTTCTGCCACACACTGATCGATCATTCTTACCAACAAGTAGGCAAACTTGACCATCTGCTACTCCTCCTTTTTGACATATTTGAAAAGGTGAGTATTTTCTTAGCTTCATCTAGATGCTCCTTCGCTTTCCCCGTGAGGCTCTACGTTACTTTAGGCGACGCTGACGAAGTTGGGCAGTGAGCATAGTCGCAAGCGTATCCCTGTAGATGAGGATGGGTTCACCACGCGTCAGATCAACTGTGGCACGGAGGTAGAGTCGTCCATCTTTTCTTTTTGAGATTTTTTGAGTCTTTTCGAAGGCGGATCCAACATTCGGGAGAAAGGAGTGCTTAGCCGTGGAAGAGAAATGAAAAAGCTTGGCTCTTGAACTGATATAGGGACAAAATTAGTTAAATTTTTTTTATTTTTCAGGATTATTGATAAGGTTTGACTGCCTTGTATTCATAGTAGATATTGAACTTACTAGTTGTGCTGTTAAGAGCTTATGTGGTATGTGAATATATCTATCTGTTGTCCTGATTTAACAGTGGTTTGTGTAGCGTATTTGCTATAATTAAGGTAGTTTTCACAAAAAATTATGAAAAGATTCCTATTCATCTCATCAACAAATGCTCCAGTTTAACAGCTTGTTTGAACCTATTCTGTGAGAGAGCTGACTCTGGTGAAACATTGGATTTCATTTTATCTTTGATCATTTTTTGGACGTAAAATTAATTTGGTACATTCAATAGTAAGTTACCATTGTGAAATTACATTAATTTATTTCTATCTAATTTATTTTTTCTACTACATCTTAAAAGTATTTTTGAAAACAAAGAATATCAGAAGAAACTTGATTTTATGTACACACAAACTTTGCTAACAACTTGTATCATCAGTTATCACTTGTTTGCACTCTCGTTCTCACGAGTATGACTTCGGTATTGGAAACTTTTTCATATCCAACCACCAATTGGTTTGACGAGTGCAAGTTGCACTGTGCAACTTCATTAAATTCCAGCAACGTCTTATCTTGTTTAATTGGACTCACAAATCTTTCCCCTATAAAACTACAAATGCCAAGACCACAAACTACGCAATACAAATAAAAGATTACAACAACATTTCCACTCATTGTTGGCTTTTCAACGACAAACTCAATTGCCCCCGCATACTCCTCCTCAGCTACACGCCTGTTAGCAGAACCAATCACTTTACTCCACCAAAACCAAATCCCCGAGCTTTCAACAAGTCCAATCTTGTCCCAAATATTGAGAGGAATCCATTTTGTAAACTTTAGTGATATTACCTCAGACAATAGAATGTCTTTGCCAACAAACACATATTTTAGTCCGTCAGAATTTCTCAATTTTTGTGCCATTTGGAATGCAAACACTTCGGGAAGAATTAGTGCCGATCTGTTACAACCTCTGACAATTTGATAATAGAGTTCCCATTGCATCTCAGAAAACTTTTAAACTGTATCCAAATCAGAATCATTAACAGCGTGTGTTCGAGGAATCTCTTTGAAAATTTGTAGGATGCCAGGATGCAGCCTCGATGTAGCCATGTACTCCCGGTTTGCATCTTTGTTGAACTCGTCAAGCGTAAATAATCTTCTGACCTCCGACTCAATATAATACGCAAATAAACCATATACAATTATTTGGTGTTGGTAAAGACGGCCGTCGTAAATCTCAGTTGCTAAGCTAGCCGTGATTTCAGTTAAAAAAACTTCCAGGGAAATCATGGTATGTACCGTAAAGTTGTTAGAAAGTAGCTGTTTGTAATGTCGATAGGGAAGTTGTTTTTTTGGTGCAATAATATTATAAACATTATCATATTTGTAGGCGTTGCTCAACACGGTTCCCGCAAGTAGAAGAGAGCCGAGCATCCACTTCAACGAAGAAAATTGTAGATTTCTGTCTGCGAAAGCTTCACCTTCTTCCAGCAGTATAACAATCGGCTGCAGAATCAAGCTTGTTGAAAACTGTTGTAAAACTATTTTTGTTGATCTAGCTCGAATGGCTTCATTTAATTGTTCAACAAAATAGAACAGGAGCGGAAAAATGCAAATAATTAATACAACAATCAGCAACCAAACATGCCATTTGTAGATGCTGACAAATTCTTCAACCCCACTGACTTTTGGGGTGGTTTTCCACAACTTATAAATTTTAGTGTTTGTACCGGTTTATTTATCTGCAATGGATTATATAACCTAGTCTTGTCAAGTATTTCTAGATCAACCAATATCACTTTTTTTAGTGGCATGTCACGTTTAGTGCCTTGGATGTCTTTTTTACCTATATCCACACATTCAAACAGAAAATACTCGTCAGCCATATGGTGGTCATGGGTACTGTTCGGCAAAATCAATTGCACAATATTAAAACCCGTCATAAACCAGTTGTTCCTCACTGATTCTGTCATACAATTTGGAGTTTAAATGACGGTGATGCCAGACATGAAATAAGGATTTCTACTACATTCTGGCGTAACATGCTGATTCTGTTTCTTTATGTCAGGGGGTGTCCACAAAATTTGTGCTTTTATGTGAAAACTTCTAATATTTGAAAGCATATCTTCAACGTGCATTTTCCAGAATTGCTTTTGAAGGGCATGTAAATCAACTTCAGATCCTTCAGTCACAGCACTTGAAGAAATTATCTTTGAGCTAAACTTTCCTCCCAATTTTATTTCCTTGGTTTCTAGAAACATGAACAAATCTTTATTTATTTCATGTCTACCGTAATCTAAAACTTCATTAATCCAATACGAAAGCATTGATTTAAGAGTTTTGGTATCTCGCTTGCGGTAAATGTCTTCCAATATCAATATGTTTAGAGGAATCGCGGACGTTGGATGTAAGGTTTATCCAAAGAAAAATAATTCGTTCTACCAAACGTACTTAAATACGTGAATCCTGTTCTAAGGTTTTCTGGCATTTGTAGATTAATATTCCCAGGAAGATGATACTCTTGAGGATAAAGTCCGATACTGATTTGGCAATTTTGTGTTTTTGATTTTAACGAATAATTCGTGAAATTCATAAGTAAACATAGGTTCCGGTTCTCGAGCAAAGTGGCCCCAAAAAAGAAGTCAAAAGCACACAATTTCCGTCCGTTTCAGCTTCCAGGTCAAAATAACGTCGTCGAGGTTTTGTTTCTTTAGGAATAAGAACCAACTCATATCGACCGAATATTTTCAGAATCGCCAATTCGGTTGTCTTATATTTAGCGGAGTCTCTGTTGGCAAAAGATCGATTCCTCTATAGTTTGTTAAGTGCACAAAACACTCTTTAAAAGGGAAAAGAATTTCATTCAAATTTTCAATGGGGGTTTGAACTGCATCCACGGATCGGGCTGATGGTAAAAACCGGGAATCTAAATCTTTTATTGGAATTTTAATCGTTTCATGACTTTTATCAATAGGCCCAGTGAAAAGCTTGTCACTATGATCCCAATCCAAATCCCAATTGAGATCTTCCGCCATGCAAAAAGAAAATGCTAAAACCATGGCAACACTCCGTACTGTTTTACGGGTTTTCCACATTTTAAAAATTGGTTTTGATTTTGTAGTGAAGAAATATATAAAAGGAGTAAGTTTTGTGATAGAGAGAAATTTGTCGTGGCTTTAAATCGATCGGCAACTGTTTACATGAAATTATTTACGTCAGGGTATGGTTCCTGTCGTGTGCTTCAGTGCTGCAGTGTTGTTTCTACTGTGTTGAGGAGCACTGAGCGCGATTTGAAGGGAAAACCAACAAACAAACTCGCCCAGGCGTTGACTGTCTTGAATCCAGTAAAAACATGTTTTTTTCTGTCTGTCAAAATGGCTGTCAACTATTGCGATGTCTAGTAATAGCACGTATTGGCTGCGGCTTGCTGGAGCCAATGAATGCACTCAAAAACAACACAACACGCAATTTAAATTATTCAGTTGTTTTTGGTTCCATGTAATGCTTGCAAGTGTAATAATGTTGTTGCAAAATGGTTGGCTTTTACACGTTAAAAGCCTTTTCTTTGCAACCATAAAGTAATATTTCGCCTTTGTAAGTATGTCGTGTTTTCTGCGTCGTACCTGTAAAATATTTAAATGTGTTTGAGCTTAACTAAACGTCAAGTACCAGGTATACACTTTTACTTGGTAAAGTATTGTTGTGTTCGGCAGGTTTTCGAAACAGATATTACTTGAATTGCTTGCGTGATCGGTCAAGCTGCTCCGGTCACGCCTTAAGAGACTTAGGCTATCTCTCCCGTGTTAGCAACAAATTTTGTCAAAATATATCTACAATATATTTTGAGACTGGATCAATAGCTAGTCTACTTTTTTAGAGCAAGCGGTATTAAAAAATTAGTCCGTTTAAATATCAGCTAAACAAACTTCTAAGATATACAAGCACAGATTGAAATGCCAAGCAGCAAGTCCTTAATCGATTTTCCCTAACAGTTTTTTGGCACACACCTTAGAAATTAAAATTCTTGAAGAAAACCTGCGATTGTTTGGGTTTTCTCTTCCAAAGTAACAAATCAGACCACTAAATACATTAGACAACATGCAGTTTAAGAAAGTTTTAAGCAAGTAAAGCAGTTGTTACTTTTTGTTTTCTATAAATCGATTTTTACAAGTTTCGGTTTAATTCTGAAGATTGGCGAGAAATTTCTACTAAAGAAACAAATTTTTGATGGTTGTTTTAACTAGGATATCTGTATGTGTTGATAACAATGTTTTAAAAAGCAAATGTGTCCTTATGAAGGAAATTATCACGGCAAATATCTAGCGTGTGTAGTCGAGCGAGTATGACGATAGACTGCGTTCTACAAGACTTTACTTATCGGATTCCTGATATCGATTATTATTGAGCAACTCGGGCAGAAGCGTGTGTATTCGAAAAGACTTTCTAGCTCAGCCCTTACATGTGCATAAATGGGAACGTTAAAGTAGAGTACTTTGCCTCTCGTACAAAAGCATATACAAAGAGGAATATGCACTGTCGCAACACAAAAATGATGGCTTACTGTTGTTGTATGATTAATCCATGAAATTCCGTTTTAGAAAAACCGGAATTGGGTTTGCATTTGTTTTTGGCTAAATTCACTGATTTGTATCTTACACTTAAGTTACCAATGCTCTCTCAAACATTGTTTTATTTCGTTTGTACCTGTACTCATGCCTGGTAATACATAGGTATTATAACCATGGGTCTTAAATATGCCGTGTCCTGGTAACGACATTCGAAGAACACTGGGCTCCGGAAGCGAATTTGGGAGAACCAAAATGTGGGCGCTGACGTCGCACGTAGTTTTTTCCCCAAAAAACTCGTATTTATTGATCAAACCAGGTACCGATCTTCCAGATAGTAACATTTCATTCTCCCAGATTTTGCCATTCTCCCAGTTTATAGGGTTCCCAAAAAATCGTTGTCTAATATGAAATATAATCTAAATGTCCTTAATCGTTTCGTTCTCTCCAATTGTTCCGTACTCCCAAGTTTTACCGTTCTCACAGTTTATAGCGTTCTCCCATGTTGTAGCTTCAAATAGAAAGGGTTCTCCTAACATAAATTGTTCTCTCTTTTGTATTGTTCTCCCAATTGAAATCGCAGGTTCAAAAGGTTTTATCTGGTTTTTGAACATCATTTTTCCTACAAACACCACATTCGACCTGATTCTTGCTCGTTAATTGGCGTTTGTTATCTCCTGAACAATTGATTGTGGCTCATGGGGAATCAATTAAACGGAAACCAGTCATGTGCAGCAAACGTTTGTTTCAAAATAGCATGGACTGCGCATCCGGGCAGCCGTTTTCAATTATAATATAATGAAGTTCTTTTATAACATGTAAATTAGGTTTAGTTTGGTGAAGTAGCAGACACAATTTCTATTGTTCTTTTACTTTGTAATGGGTAATTGCGGAGGTAAAGAACACTTTAGAGCTAACGTTAATTGCAGGATTAAAATTGATACATACATGAACGCTACTTATATAGTCAAGAATCGTTTATTAAAATTAAGTAATTATTATGCTGCTACAGGTGTTTGGATAGAGAATGAAGTACAAACATAGCTCATGTGAGTTAGCTCCGGCTGCTCGCACGAGTGCGGGGGTTCGAATATTACCAATTGCAAAATAACACACGCATTTTTCAATCGCCCTGCTAATCGTCCATGTATGGGGGTACGTTATACTGTAGTTGTTGTTCACGAGGGAGGTGGTTATAAGATTTCCTTGTAGAGTTGCTCCCTCTCCATAGGAAGATGTACTAGTATAGGAAACTGGGTTAGCTTCGAGAGAATCTGAAATCGATTGGATTATTCGACCCGCGTGTATCAGTGAGGTTCTGAGTCAGAACTTCTGACCGATAACTCAGGCCCACGTTACTTGGCCACAAATGAGGGGTTTAAGCATTGGGCTGTTCCACCTCACAATGCCCCATGCCTACCTTACTAACCTACCAACACACACAGTTAAATTTCGTCTACATCGCGGGGCATTGTGAGGTGGAACAGCCCAATGCTTAAACCCCTCATTTGTGGCAAAGTAACGTGGGCCTGCGATAACTCAGATGGGCTAATTTAGTTAAATACTGACCGGTCGTCTGATGTGGCTAATTCAGGTTCACATAAGGACGGGGATCCACAAATGCAAACGTACATATCATGAACGCGTTAAGTCTTACAAGCATGAATCAGAATGAATTTACTATTATAATATATACTGCCACGGCATGTTAAATTGGGTTTAACAGCTATGGTTCAGCTTGAGCAGTGAGCATAGTCGCAAGCGTATCCTGTAGATGAGGAAGGGTTCGCCATGCTTCAGATCATGTGCGGCGCGGAGGTAGGGTCGTTGATCTGTCTTTTTGAAGACTTCTTCAAGATTCGGGAGGCAGGAGTGCTTAGTCTTGGAAGAGAGAGATGGAAAAGAAAAGTTATACGTTAGTGCTCCGCAGTAGCTCTACGTTAATGCACAATGAATGTTAGGTGCTTTTTCAGTAGATATTTTTCCTGTGAACAGTGTGCACGTGATACCGCTTAGCTCCAGTCACTCCAATAAAGTACACAATTTTTGTTCCCAAAGTGCTATTTAGAGTGAGCGGTATATCTTGCTCAAAATCTTCTCAGAGAAGAATGTTTTATCCTTTTGCAGCAAAAAGGATTTCTCTTTTCATTTATAAAGATACTAGTATTGTAGACTTCCCTGAACGCATATTTCCAATAGAAAATTCGATCAAAAATTTTAAGAAACATGCGTTTTGTTCATAATTTATATAGTTCATACCACCTGGTACCACCAAGCAAAAATTCGTTCCTGCGCCTATGCCTGAACGTATGAAAACTATTCGTTTTGCGAAAATACCATGAGCCAACATAAAAAGAGGAAATAAATCAGCAGCCATTGAAGCTTCAAAAGTTATAGCTCGGTTTTAAAATGAACAACAAAGAAAAAAACTTTGAGTTCAAGACAGAACTTACTCGTTCAGTTGTTTGAAACTTCACCCCCAGTATCCTGGTCATAGCAAAAATAAATCGGTGTACCTTGATAATAAATTGTTTTTGCAAAACGAAAGTGTATAATGGGAGAAAGTTCGATTAGGGAGAGGTTTGGACCTGTGGTTTTCGTGCTTTTGACGTTATTACTGTGAACGTTTGCCTTTTTGATTGCTGGTTTTGTTTTGGGGGACAACAAACCCGTTTTAATTTTTTCATTGTACCTATAATCCACCGCAACAGTCGAATCAATTCGGTCATTGCAATTGTTCGGCATTCCAGAAGTAAAAATACCAAAGATATTGTTTGCAGGAAAAAATGCAGATAAAACACAACAACAATGTTATCATTAGGATCAGGAGAAATATATGTAAAAACATGCATAATATGTATGCAAATATACCTAAAAATTGGCAAAATATATCTTAAAATATACCTGAAACCAGTAAAATATGTCAAAATATACCTAAAATTAGGTGAAATATATCTTAAAATATACCTGAAATCTGTAAAATTTGTCAGATATGTTGGTATTTTGAGAAATATAGGTTGTTTTATCGGTCGAAAATCATAAAATTTTACACTACTCTATGTATACAATATCAACCACATATTAAAGCAACCAATATTTCATTTCGTAATTTATTCAATGTGGCAATTCAGGGGCAAACCAAGGTATTAGAAACTATAATTTTGAAGTTTTCCATTCAAGAAGGCCTCTCTTATAGTAAACCCCCTTTCAAGTTCTACACCTGTCAAAGAAAAAGAATTTTAACGATACTACAACAAATGGCTCTAAATTAACATTAGCATGTACCACGATTTTTGGTATTGCATTCAATCTTTTACCAACGTTATACAATGCCTACTGACAACTGAAAGTAAACTTCTACTTTCCATGCACTCAATTACATGGATGGACTTACGTAGAAAAAAAGAATGATTAAAAGCAGAATAAGACTAATACACTTAAAATTGAACGCCATTTACTGTATATATTCACAAAAAATCAAAATTTTTCCTGAAAACGGGTATTTTGCATACGATATATGTAAAAATCGCAAAATATATCTAAAATATGCAAATATACCCAAAAAGCCAAAATATGCAAAATATACGGGAAAAACTTGGTCTCAATCGGGCTATTTTTATGTATCTTGTTCACCTGCGGAATGACATATATGTCAGTTAACAAACAAAAAGTATGCAAAATCATAAAGTTCCGGACCCTAGTTATCATCTAATGATAGAGCTTTGGCTGACATTAAAGTTTCGGCTTTTGCAGAAAGCAGCAGTAATATTCATGAATCGGATCCGAAATTTCCACTCCTTCCATAGGTGAATCAACCCAGATTGAACCAATGACATAAACCGTCTACTATAAGTTATGGTGGTGTGTCCACGTTATATATTTGCCAAAATTGATATCGAGTTCCGTAGGGTCTTTTGCTAGTGGCAATATTTTTATCACTTAATTGTTTACTTTTCAACTTCAAACGCAATCTGTTCACAAACCGTCTTGAGTCAATAAACACATCATTTTTACATTTTGATATTCTGTCTACATAGTAATCAAAATCCAACATGAGTTCAAGCTCTTTTGCGGTATGTGGAGTATGAACAAACGTTGAAAGTGCTCTCTTTGACTCACTAGTAGACTGGTTCAACTGTTTCCGTATATATATTTCGGAAAACGTTAGTTCAGAAGGGCTAAAGTACAAGTTCAGAAGTGTCGAAGAAACTCCACTGCTAGTTCCATTTTCAAATTCTAACCAAATGGAACGGAAATATTCTAGCGAATCAAATGGGAGCGACAGGACCGTAAGGTTATTGCTAAAAATCTCCTCAAACGTTTCTAGCTTTTTTAAGGACAATGGAGATGTGAGTTGGTCAATATTATTGCCTTGGTAGTTAATAGTAAGAAAAAGTCCCACAAGAACACAAGCACCAGTTATCCAACGACATTTATTTATGTATGACGTTCCTTGTCCCAGGAGTACCTTGAAAAATGGTAACGCATCAAATAATTGGTGTGACGATTTCGTTCTGTTAATGTAAAGCCAAATGAAACTGCTGATTAGCAATCCAAACGCAATAGCTATCCAGGTTGCGATGTCGAATGCACTTAAGTATCCCATTAGTGACAACAATCCCTTTTCTAAGAAAGGTGCACAGGTGATAAATTCAATGGTTTCGTATCGCATGGAAACTAAAGTGGGATCAACTGTGTGCCCTCAAATTACAGTGTGTGATTCGTAATCTTGAGAAGGAACAGGATCGTTGTCAATATTGCCGAGTTTGGGTATGCGATTCCAAATAAAATAGGTTCAACATCGTACCCTGCTGATTTCCATTCACGAATTTAACTGTTGGTTGATATTTCAGAATAAAATTCACCTATATAACTGACTACCCGTTTGGAGCACCGCAGACGCAGCCGTTCCAAGGATTCGAGATTTTCAATCAAGCTATTAAACTGCAGGACTTCTTTCATTAAATCGGTATTCGATTTTAGACAGTCTTTAAACTCATTAGTATTAGGTTGTTTACGATACACTTTACATTGACTTTCGAGTTCCCAGTAAGTGCCTTCCTTTAAAATGCAAATGAGCGCAGAAATTTGATAAACTTTGTAGGCATTATAACCTACCTTCAGTTTAAAATATTTAATCCAAAAAATTAGCTTGGTGGGATGGATATATGCTTGATGAACATTTTCCACTTGATAAAAATTATGCATTTTGGTCAAATATTTTTTTTCAAGGATGACTAAATTTGTATCCACCGAAATGAAAAATATGCAGCATCGTCGATAAGGTGACTATATTTCCAAATGTCCAATGGGGTACAGTTAAAAATTCATAACTAACCCAATTTGAGAGCACAAGTATTGTAATACAGGGATTTTACAGCTCTGTAAAGTCCCTGTAATATTAGTCAAAAAGCGGAGACGGCAAAACTTGCCTATTGTCAACATGTAATGATGTGAATTTGTGTAATACTGATAACAAATTAGTCTAAAAACTCACTGAAAAAAATTAAATATCGTAATTGAAATAAGTTGTCAAAACAAACGCTATAGCGATTGATTTTGAGCATTTACCTGCAGTACATAAAATGCATTGCCAGTTCGTCACAAAATCTTTAGGTTTTATGCGATTTTCTTGCTACATCAAGCTGTAATATTTCTTGAAAATTTCATTACTATATTGATTTTAACGTTTTGAATGCCAAACCAACTATAAGATTATTAAAGCCTTAGAAAGGAAACGAAGATTTTCAACACAACGTTCCAAAATAAGCTATGCTACTTTCAAAGGTAGAGCATTGTGGAAAAAATTGTGGAAATTTACCATCATTTGGAAATGTGTCTGACATAAATGGTAAATTTGAGCCTAACTTGGAAAACAAATACTAACTATCTTACTATTTTTAATTTTGGGGGACAAATGTTTCAATGGGGTACGGATGGGGTACACAATTTGAATGTGGTACAAGAGTTTCAAATGGGGTACGTCTGGTCAGCTTAAGCATCGTAGTAGATGAAACTGCATCATTTCATAGTCAACCCGATAATCAAATATGGGGTTAAAGGTATTTCTGGGCAGTTAAACGGTGTTAACACCGATTAATGGCATCGCAGTTGCACAAGGATCAGACTTCACAAAAATTTTGACAAAACATGTCTGCTTGTGTGGTGGCAAAGTGTCGAACATAAAGCCGTTCTGAGACTGGTTTACGTATCGCCTATTATTGCAAATAAGATAGTCTAATCCAATGTGTGATCCTTCTTTATATCGGTGTTGTGACAAAATAACCGGTGTCTGTAGCGGATCTACGATAAAAAACCTGTGCTTCCCCTAAGCAATTCAAAAACGCGATGATTTATCAGTAAAGCGACCACGAGGATGCTCTTTCCCTCGTTTTTGGGATGCTCTTTCAATTTTTTTTGGATGCTTTAAGATGCTCTTTCAAAATTCCAGAAAAATTGACGATTTATTACAATTTAAACAATGATTTGAGCAAATTTTTAAATACCAACACACTTTTCTACTTAATTTACGCTTCAAATGCATACTGCAAGTGCAAAGACAAGCTCATCAACTTCGGATGTGTCAGAAAATCATATTCATTTTGAAGAAAAACTCATTTTACAGTCAACCCAATTTATTTTCTGTACAAAATCAACAAGAAAAATGAGCATCCACGAAACAATGCTACTATACGATAGCAAATAACCAATCTAAATATGGTTTGCCATCAATCTGGCCTGATTTTTCTCTATATTTTGAAATATTATGTCCATTTTTACTCGGGATGCTTGTTGAACCGCCAAGATGCTCTTTCGTTTCAGGATGCTTTAAGATGCTTTTTCAAATAATAAAAATTATATACATAAAATCGTCAAGCAATGGGGATTTTAAATATCCAGCGACCACATATCTTAAGTTAAGGATGCTACAAGATGCTGTTTGATGCTTTTTGGTCGCCTTATTTATCAGTATAAACTTGTTTTTACAAACAAATTTAAGTAAATTGTATTGCTTACCTCGAAACGGTTGAGAATTATGTGCACTAAACAATCCTGGAACATATTTAAACTAGATCCAAAGTTAAGTCATCAAATAAATAGCGCGCTGATAGATTAAGGCGTTGTGTTATTTAAAAACGTCAAATTAGTATTAAGATATTATTCCGTGCCTTCTAACTGGCATTTTTGTAAGTCACTAAATACATAAAAATGCTATCAAACCACCAAGTAGCAAGCGATTGTTGTTTGTTACGATTTTTATACACAGAAAATATCCAAAAAATTGAAGGATCATTGCGGAATTTTGTGCCTAGGTAATACTGTCGGCGTTAAGTCGAAGCTATGTTGTGTTTTTTCAATTCAAGTCTTTTCTTTTTTTGGCTTCCTATCAAACATGGTTACCGTATTGAGTATACTTAGAAAAGCTCCTAGTGTCGTATAAACTTGATTGTCGTTATTGAACACATTAACATCCTATTAAATAATCCATGTAAACTTTCATTTCTTCGGCACCTCTTGTGTGTTCAATAGCTGGTAATATAAAACAAGGACGCAACGCATACTTTCTTACTTCTGTAAACACGGTATGTTGAAAATTTGTATATCGACGGCTGGCGACGAAACGGCTTTATCTCTTTTTTGGTTCTATAAGAAACGGCTTTATCTCTTTTTTGGTTCCATAAGAAACGGCTTTATCTCCTAAATCAATATTCTTTAATAACCCCAAATAACTAAAAGTCTATTTTACATCCTTCTAAATCATCCTGATTCTTGATGGAATATTTCGCCAGAAAAACTCCACCATGTTTGCAATTACTTGACTGAGAAGTTTACAAAGCTTTTCCTTTCCGGGAATCGATAAATTTTTAATTAATTCCATTTGCAAAATATAATATAACAATGAACTCTCTATAACTAAAAATGTGACATCCATAAACCATTGCCGTCTTGGCGTTTGTTTGTGGGCATAGGTAAAGTTAAACCCTTCGTACTTGGTACCAAAATGTACAGAATGTTATGCTTAATATTTCTGCATCAAAATCTCTATTTGTAAAAAAATGGAGATAAAGCCGTTTCTTATGGAACTAAAAAAGAGATAAAGCCGTTTCTTATGGAACTAAAAAAGAGATAAAGCCGTTTCTTATAGAACCAAAAAAGAGATAAAGCCGTTTCGTCGCCGGCCGTCGATATGCTTTCAAAAATTCAAGTTGTCAATAACAAATTTTCCAATTATAGGAAGTGGTAAATACGGTCAAGCCGCCTAAAAATTCTTTGTTTCTAAAATTATAATCGAATTAAAGGGATAAATTTCTGCAATTTTTGCGACCAGTGGTGCTATGAATGTTAAATTATAACTTGATTGGCTGATGATTATATGCATTTAAACGCCAAGCTTGTCAGTAAAGAGTCAAGTAAATGTTCTACCCGACTACAAGGGGGTTCTATGCAAGAATGGACTACCCAACTTAAACAAGAAAACTAGCAAAATTCTCTGGTATAAGTTGTGGATTGCAAAGTTTTTTAACGTGTAAAGGAAAACTCCCAACTCGTGAAAAGTATGGGACTGGCATTAGCAACATTTTTTTTCCAATTGCTGCTGCCATGTTTCCGTATTGGTTATATTTCAGGCTTGGTAAAAAATTCAATTTTTGATCGGATAAAGCTTAGGATTTTACCAAAAGCATTAGCTTTATGCCACTCATATAAACCATTGGAGGCATGGACAGGAAGTGACCGTACCAATCGATATTGTTTTCTAAAAAACAGCTCGTAGTCTTAGTCATGTTAAAGCGCGAACAAAACGTATATTTTGGCATTGCAAAATATATAGGATATACTTACCATGTCTTTCATTGACCTCTAGTACTTGTGGCAAGGAAAGAATACATTTGTGAAACAAATAAAATCAAGCAGGGATACTACAGTGTGTAGTAAAGACTATGATTTAATATGGGGAGGATAACTTGGGTCACTTATATTTTGTAATCGTTTGACATGAGCAACTTCCTGTTCCTATTTATTGGCACCAAGTTGCAACCTACTTAAAGCATTGGGTGAACAAAGAGTTCAACTTATAACCGCATTGCCAGTACAATAGGTACAACATCTTATTCCGTACATTTCCATTAACTTAGGTAAATGTCGATTGGAATGTCAGTATGATTTCAACCTGAAACGGAGTTAACAGTTATTACCATTACCGTAGTATATGAATATGTTCTTCCTCTAAAATAGTCGGTTTAAATGAGCATTTCTATGTCCAACACAACGAATCAAGCTTTTTAAAATAACGAATTTCAAAAACTGCACAGACTCACGTTAATTTAGAACTTTTACGTGATGAAAATGTTGGCCAAAATGGAAAACAATTTCATCGATGCATATTTTTGTACGGACAACTGCAAATGTGCAGTGGCGGAACTACAGGGGGTGCAGCCGGTGCGACGCACCGGGCCCCTGGGCCCACGGGAGGTTTGGGGGCCCTCGGGTTGGGGCCAAAGAAAGTTTTTTTTATTTGATTTTGAACTACCAGTTATATCTAATAATGTTTAAAATATTTTATCGAAATTTGGTGTGATTTTTGTATGTTTTGTATGTAGACCTATTGCTCAGACTCCTGTATAATTTTCTCTCTGAAAACTTGTGCTTGTTTCTCGTAAGCAAGGTGACCAACTGAATAGGAATCCGATGTTAGTAAATAACTAAACTGAATAAGTACTTGAGTACTCTTTTAAGTATATTCAGAACCAAAACCTCCGCAGTTACAATTACTTACACATTGTTTAGGTAAAATACTGTGTGCTGAATGGGTAATCCGCGAGTTTTATTTGTAAATGCACTAAGCACGTATCAGACCAATAGCAGCATTTTCTCTAACTTTAAAACCAAAACTAGGCGAAGCAAAAGGTATGCTTTAAATTTTAAATATTTGATTCTAATCCCGTGCTGAGTTTTCCCGTGCCATTCAGAAACAATAAACATAATTCATTACCATAAAACGTTTGTCTGCACTCATTAATTTCCAATTTTGCCTAACATGACTTATATGGCTAAGATTTCACTTTTGTAACGTTGCTTGCATATAAAAACGGAAAGTTACTGGTGCGTTTTGCAAAATAGACAATTTTAGGACAACAATCTCAATAAGCAACAATAAAATATATACTAGATAAACCGATGGGGACATCTCTCGAACTACTTGAATGGATATATTTGCACCATATAAAAGCTTAATGTCGTTAAAATTCATTCATTTGGTATTTGAGAAATACAAGGGGCCTTCAAGGTATTTCTTGCACCGGGGCCTGTGAACCTATAGTTCCGCCACTGCAAATGTGGCATACTTTCGACTGTGACACATGAGAAGTTGGCATTTTTTATGCCAATTGCGTTGGTAGCATGATTTTTTGAAACGGTAAGCATGATTTTACAGGAAAAGCGAAAAATACAACATACCTTAGTATTGGGTAATTTAAATTTTTTGATCAACACCAACTTCCTTAACCACATTATTTATTTTGATATAAATTAGGAATAAAAGCGAAACGGGGCTTCAAATAAGACTTAATATGTATGGAATGGACTGTATATCATAAAGAAACCACAGATTCTTATTCTTATCGCAACAAAAGTTTGTGTATCGAATTGTTTGGATCGTGTTTTCATTAGAATGACTGAAGACCCATTGACATGCTTATATCAAATTGCGCAGAATTTTCTAGAGAATTTAATTAATTGCGAAGCACAGTTTGCCCCAAATGAGTAGATAGCCGTTTCAAAAAGTCTTTCTAACAACGCAGTTGTATCAGTCGAAAATATGCCAACTTTTCATGTGTCACAGTCGAAAGTAAGCTACTTTTGCAGTTGTCCCAACTAAAATGTACATCGACGATATGCTTCAATTTGATAAGTTCAGAATTGAAAAAGACGTTTTTTATTCGTCTACAAATACATGTCTTCAGAACAATAAAGTATTGTAACGTACAATACTTTCTTGCAATGGCAACAACAATGGCACTATTGACTTAATTCATAATCTTGTCTTATGATTCGTTGCGTTGCTTACATTTACAATTATGTTCAAACGATCCAGTCAGACACACGTCATAATGAGTCTTCACGATAATATTACAGTATTACAGCCTGCATATCGATGGCTGGGGACAAATCGGCTTTATCTCTCAAAAGGAGTTAGATAGAACGGCTTTATCTCTCAAAAGGTGTTAGATAAAACGGCTTTATCTTTTTTGGTTCCGTTAGACACGACTTTATCTCCAAAGTCCATATTCCATAATATTGACAAAAAGAAAAGTTTGAGTCCATTTCATCATGTAGCAATGGAGTGTTTATAAGTGTCTAATTTAATAGAGTAAACAAAGTTTATCCCACGTTTTTAGGACAAAAATGTAGAGAATTTTATGCTTTATCTTACTACATTAAAATCTTACTGTGCCCGGAAATTGACGTAAAGCCGTTTCTTTTGGAACCCAAAAAAGATAGAGCCGTTTCATCCAACACAGTTTGAGAGATAATGCCGTTTCATCTAACTCCTTTTGAGAGATAAAGCCGATTCGTTGCCTGTCATCGTTAAGCAGTTGGCATGATGATGGCATTTGACATTTTCTGTTTTATGTAACTGCGCTATATTTCAGTATTCAAGAACGCCAATCTGGAAAAAAATCTTACTTGCATGGATGTGACAGACTTCATGTATACTCTACAAACGTTGATTTGTAAATTATCGTTTGTTTTAAGCTTAACATTGCTAATATTACCTGAAATTTTGTGGATCGATCATTGGTGTCTGGTTACTTCCGGTGAGGTTTACACCATTTCTCCCTGTATGCCAGTTAAACTTGACTATAATAAAATTCGCTCAGACACGACTGCATGAAACTCTCCCCACATTCTAACCGATTCATTTGCAACATGTTTGGGATATGATAGTTGCTTCTACTTATAGGAATACTCTGACAGGAAGTGACCACGGTCAATCGATCGAGTTCAAAATATTTTGAGTAATCTCAGCAATGCTTGTCTCCTAAAAAACTATTCTTTTTAATACACCAAACTGTATTACCTATACTTCTTTTGTGTTTTGGATCCATGTATACTCATGCTGGAAAATATTCCTATCCATCATTTTCATTAAAATTGATCCTAGTCTTTATCGTGTAAAGGTATATAAATGTAGTAATATTATGTATATCCACAGACACGTCCGTAAGCGTACTTACAACGTGAGTTTAGTACGAAATGTAGAAAAACCACATAGATAATCATAAACCACAAAAGATATTACGTTTGTCAACCGGATGCTGTGAGCTACTAAATAATTTAAAACCCGTTAAAACATCGAACCATGGTAAGGATATACGGTATTCATTTGAAATTGCGGGCTCCCGGATTACACAATAAATACAATATACCTCTGTATAAACTCTTGTATACCGATATACTCAACTAACATTTTTTACAAAAGCTCAACAACTGCTTCACAAAACGTTAATAAACTATTAAAAACGAAAACTGGTTTAACGGCTCTTGAAATATTCATCACAACAAATCTCCGAAAAATGGAGCATTCCATCCACGGGCTCATTATTTTGTTCCTTTTATGTGTATCTGCTATTCCGTCGACCCAGTATTCCAAAATTGACTTTGAATCCACTCTAAATATGTTCAACGATTGTTTAGTGCACATCATTCTGAATCGTTTCGAGGTAAGCAATTAAATTTGATCTGTAATATTTCACTACAAATCATATAATGTTTCATGTTTCCCGTTTTAGGGCTATACACAATTTTACATCGTGGAACCTCTACAAATACCTACAATTTTGTCGCAAAACCTGTATAAAGGCAATGAAACATTTCCACTAGGTCGGGATTTTCTCGATTGCAATGATAAAGCGTATAGTAATGTAAACCATTCCCAGAACGGTTTTCTCTTCAACAGTCTGCCTCCACACAAACTAAGTTGCTTTGTTCAAATCTTTGTAAAATCCGGTCCTTGTGCGATTGGAATTGGCGAAGATCCTTTTTGGTTTCCCATTAATATCTTCAACCCAATATTTGACTATCGGGTGAACTACAGAAACCCACGTTTTCTTAGATGCTGTACATATTACATTACTGTAGAAACAAACGTTTTGGCTCTTATTGAAAACAAATACTTGGCAAAGACTCATCATTTCTACTCGGTCGGAAATATTTATCAACCTTACCTCCAACCCACCAAGCTCATATTTTTTATTAAATATTTTAAAATACAAGCTGGTTATAATGTTTATAAAGTAATTCTAACTACAGCCTTAACCTGTACTTTAAGAGCCAACGGTTATATGGAGCTCAGAAGAGTCTGTACACCGTACGTGCATCAACCAGAAAACCTTACAAATTGCCTAAAATCAAACACTCATTTGATGACACAAGTATTGCATTTGAAAAGACAGGCAGCAACCCGCGATTCACTGGAACGTATCCGTCTGTTGTGTCATCAACGTATAATTGTATTTATCGGTAAACTTTATCCGAAAATGCCAATTAACAGTTACATTCGTCATTGGAAAGCGTCCGGGTACGATATTGAACCTATGTTGTTGGGTATGGTGTCTACAAACAAATCAATCGTTGCTTATGACAATTCCAAACCAATTGTTGGAGGATTTGTATATCTTAAGTATACAGCTGACCCCACATTAGTTTCAACACGTTACGATACCATAGAATTTATAACTTGTGCCCCATTTGCAGACAGGGGATTGCTGTCTCTAATGGGATACATTAGTGCATTTGATTTGGCAACCTGGATGGCCATTACAGGTGCACTGCTAGCAAGCATGCGAATTTGGTTTTACACAAACACGAATACACAGTGGAACCAATTATTTGCGACTTTACCATTTCTGAAAATACTTCTTGGGCAAGGAACATCATACATAAATAAGTGTCGATGGATAGCTGGAGCTTGGGTTCTTGCAGGACTGTTTCTTAGCAACAACTATCAAGGAAACAATATTGATCAACTCACATCTCCTCTCCCACTTAAGAAACTGGAATCTTTTAAGGAAATATTTAGTATTAGTAACAACTTGACTGTTTATTCACTCCCATATTTACCACTTGAATATTTTCGAACATTGTTGGATAATATTGCTAAACTCCCCAATACGGATCTTGTGGGGTTTTTGGAGTCTACTTTTAGTCCAGCAACACTAACATTTTACGAAATTTACATACGAAAACAAGTGAATTTGTCGACAAGTGAAGCATTGAGGGCACTATTTACTTTCGTCAAAACTCCACATACTGCAACTGAGCTTGCCTCGATGGTCGAGTTAAAATACTACATTGACAAGATTTCAAGGTGTGAAAATGACGTTTTTGTAGACACCCGAGTTTTTGTGAACAAACTGCGTTTTGAGTTGAAAATTAGGAAAATTAGTGATTCAAGTATTGCAACAAGTAAAAGATCATTTGGATCATTGTTTCAATATTGGAGCACTGAGAGACTGGAAAAACCACCGATCTATTTTAATCAGCGCTACATGTCTTTGGTACAATCTGGGCTGATTCACTTGTGGAAAGAATGGAAGTTTCGAATAGATACTTGGAATGCAACTGTGTTAGCTGCAACAACGGAGCCCACTTCATCAGTAAAAGCTTTAGCAATAGATGATAACATTGTAGTTGTGTTTTACATTCACTTTTCTCTTCTTATTATGACACTTTTGGTGTTTGTAATTGAATGTAGAACAGTTGTCATTCGCCAAATGATTTGGCTCTGCAGCTTACCTTTCAATTTAACTTTAAAGGACGTTTTGAAATACAGTCGTGTATTTAGAGTTAAATGAGTTCATGTAATTTAATTTCACCAGTCCTTTCCATATTTATATTCTAAATATATCTATTAGATTTGTATAAAACCACTGACTTTATAATAGCTGCCGGTAATTCATCCAAATCACTATTAAAAAGAATCCAAACAAAAATTAAGATAGTAACTAGAGTTAATCATTATATGTTGTTAAAGTGGCCAAAATATGTAGTAAAAACAGATGAAAATGTGCACAAATTTACTGAAAAAATTGATTTTTGTTTCCGTTTCTTATGATTTTCCTTACATTAATCGACCTTGTAATCATTTTTTTAGTGCAGAAAAGTAATCTTCAGAGTTCAAATTTTAAAAATTGACATTTTTTTGCTAATTAAAATCATGAAAAAGGTAAGAAATCAAAATAACAGTCGAAATCGAGAAAAATAGCAAAATATATAAGTACAGTAAGTACTGTACATTGTGTAGGAAAACCTCAAAATATGCGAAATATGTAATTACAACATGGGTTTAAAATGCCTCATTTATGACCAAATATATGCATATAAAGTTTGGCTTCGAGCAGGAAAAGCCAGAATAATATGTATTTACATACGATGAACAACTCTAATAATAGCTTAAACAGGAAAACATCTTTGAGTTTCAGTTTCAGAGTTTTAAAACGGTTTTAAGGAGATCGAAATCAGGCAAAAATACTATTTTTGATCATAACAGACGCTAGAGAATTTTGGAACTATACAGTAAATACATGGTCGCAAAGTATGACAGAATAGGCCAGACTCTTATAAACAAAATCTTCAAAACATGCAAAATTACGGTAAAAAAGGTATAATTTTGAGTGTTTTTAATATTTGCCGTTCGAAAGTCCAACCTTTTCTTTCTTCTTTTCCGTCCGGTCGGAGACAACCGTAAAGAATCCAACAAACTATGAAATAAATTCATACAGAGGACTTCTAACTATTATAAATTAATGGAAAATTGTAAGAGATATTTAGTCCAAGAAATATTAGCTCCCGTAATAAAAAATGTAGTCAATGTTTCAAACGTTAGGGTTCCTGAAGCTTATATAGCTTATTTTTATTTTGATAACAAACCGATATATGGATTGGACGTTCCTATCGGTTCCATGTTATAAATTTAGGTCAAACTGTTGGCAGCCTCCTACAATATGTATTCGGAATAATAAATGCTGTATCAGTGATCTCCCTCTAAAAATATATTCGTTAGCGAAAAAACTGACGACGAAGTGTTCAGGGTGTTTTTTACATTTACCACTACAAAGTACAAGCTTTTGGGATCCTTTCCCCAACAAACATCATCAACGAAAGCATGTGTGCACAAAAAATTATATAAAATACAACTGCAATATTAGACTGAAGCGAAATCGTCTGTAAACTTTTTCTGGTGGAACACGGTCTTATCAAATTTTCCATAACTTTCTCCGTCCACCTTTTCCAAAACCCGTAGATTCCAGAATATCCTAGGTATCTCATCCTTTTTGTCTCCATATAGTTTCCTCTACTATGTTGGACAAACCATATCGTTGTCTTTCTTACAAATGGATGCTTCCCACTGTAGACCTTCCCACTGAGCTGTGTATTACAATCAGTACTCAAATCAACGATTAATTCCTTAATTTCTTGTTCTCTTCCAACAAAAGCTGTCTTATCACATTGACTTATAAGCTTTTTAACAGTTAAACCAGTGGGTTGTTTAGATGCTGACACCGTATGAGCCATCAGACGAGCCAGCATGCGATCTTCTTTTGATTTAATATTATATTTGTGCGTAAAACTCATGTCATTCCAACCACTTCGATTTGCGGCTGCAATTTGCAGCTCATATACCGCACCCCTTCCTACAACGTCCTGTAAAATATTGAGAAGCTTGTTCCCAAAATCTGTACACTTAATTCCATCTGCAAACAATTTGTGTTGAATAGTGTATGCAAATTTTGAAAACAGTTTGAAGTCCAAAAGTTCAGAAAATCTTTCCACTCTCAATATTCCATTAGGAGCAGTGGTTTTTGAAAAATTGTCCCCTTTGTATGAATTACTTATCACGATGGAAGAAAGGAGCCAAACTGTAAAGAATATTCGAAGTTGCCGGTTTCCCAGTTCTTTGGAATTTACAATAGTATTTAAATGCATAGCAACAATCGCCAAAAGCAATGACGAAATGCTGATCTTTTTATCAAATGAAGTTGCAGCAGCCTTTTGAATAATCACTACTGATATTAAAATACACCAATAAACTAAACCAGACGTAATATTAAAGGTTGCAATAAAAAGCAAAATGAGGGAGGGCTCTTCAGAAAAGCAGGTATAAAGTTAAAAAGCTGAGACCCAATCCGTAGAGTGCAAAAACTCAATGCAAGAGACGATCCAATTCCAACAACTGGGGCATCATGTCGTTTTGGTAATCCAATCTTTCCAAAAAGGATTTGGAAGTTTCATTTCTTCTAAAAGAATTGACAATACTATTTCGTGTAAATATCCAATGTGTAACTTTTTGTTAATACATTGGATGTTGATCTTGAATTCCGTATCTCCTGTAAAATTCCAATAATAGTTTTGCCAAGTGTCTCGTCAGTTTCTTTGTTTGCTAGCAGCTTGAAATAAGTTGAATTTTTGCCATCAAGTGTTGCATTTGTGTATAAACTCAAAAACACACTCCGAAAGTTTTCCGATTCGTGATGAATCAAAATATCCGTAAATGGGATAGTTTTGGACAAAAAATCTTCGCAGTATTTACATATTAAAGTTATTTAGAGCAGTTTTTTAATGACATTACATTTGAATTGTCACCCGAAAACATTCGTTTTAGCAACTGGATACGTTATTCTATATGGAACTTGGTGAAAAGGACTAGAGTGAACAAATGTTTGGGGTAGCCGCTTAAATCTGTAGTTTTCAGAAGTTGCGAAAGAACGTAAAAGGATAAGAAGGAATAAATAGCCAAAGGTTTCGTAAAAACAGCAGTGGAGGTCCAAACGGATCATTAGGGGGAAAATGAACTGGATATAGCTTCCTAGCAAATTTTCCCTTGATACATGCAGGACCATGCCGTGTCAAATCCAGATATACGTACGCTTCTCTAAAATCAGCGCGTTTTTTCCGAACATATGGAAATAAAATCAAAGTTCATAATGAACGAGAGAGTTTGACAGAGCAGCTCCAATCGTTGAAAAGAAAGAAACCCGGTGCGCGCGGTTAACGGCATGAAAGCTGATCACTACTTACAACATTTGTAACTGACTTATGTATAATGATCGTCATTTGTTAAGCGAGGAGTGTTCTACTATTAATATGTATTTAGTCCCATATTTTTCTCAGGTAGCGTTTTGAGTTAAATCGTCAATTAGTATAAGATACCTAGTGGTGATAGAGACCCGATAGGGGTGATTTGAGAAACTTGCTGTTGTAGTAGATCGTTGCCTATTGAGGATATAATGTTTGCGTTTGCTATCAGGTGTATGCGTTCGGGCAGAAAAAGTAGTAGAGTCAAGTCGCTGAGAAAAGTGCTTTTAGTGGCCTCAGTTTGAATCAGTTCAGTATTGAAAAGATGTGCAGCTTCATATCTTTAGTCAAAATTCATTGTAAAAAGTACTGGATATTGTTGTGGAGTGTATAAAAATTGTTAAATAAAGTTGTTAAATTGTTAGTACGTTTCACGCTGTACAATATTGTAGAATTTACGAACCACTAAATAGCTTATTTTCAACAACAAGCTTTTGTAAAAAGCAACCTGCACAGTCTTTGATAAAGATTGCTAGAATTTTCTGGGGAATAGGTTATCCCTTGCCAAACAAACACAAATTAAAACAGTTGTGGAAATCATGAGCCAGTTCATATGACACAAAACTAAATTCCGTGTAATAGCTCTTAAAAACTTACAAAAGTCCTAAATAAGGCCGACAGTTAGTGATGATATTACGGCTGGTCATTTATTATTCAATGGTGAAAACTCCTGGTGCAAGTGAACACTTTTTAGCTAGATTTAAAGCGTAAAACCACTGAAAAATCGACACAACATATTTTTTCAAGATGGAAATAAATAAAAATATTAATTGGAGATTAACTCAATTGTAATTAAGCTTAATGTCAAGTAGTCGCCAGTTGAAAGCGGTTTACAAGGGCTGGTAATCCAACGTAAATTTTGCTTAGATTCCTTAAAGATTAGAGATGCGTATGACAAATTTTATGGTTAATCAGATTATTGATTAATTTTTTATTTAAGAAAAAAAGTTAATCTGATATTATTAATTATTTTATTTACGACTTGAATTAATGATTAGATTAATTACATCGCGATTAGCTAATCCTCTAATCTTTAACTCTAAAGCAAAAATTTACGTGATACCCACCCTTGTAAAACCGCCTTCAACTCGCGATAATTGACCAATTAACTTAAAGTTTTTTTAATTACAATTGAGTTAATATTCCAATTAATATTATTTATTTATTTCCATTCTTAAAAAATATGTTGGATGCTGTCGATTCATTTCCAGTGTTTTCGCTTTAAATCTAGCTAAAAAGTGTTCACTTTGCCAACCAGGGTTTCACCTGAATAGATAAAATGACCAGCCGTAATCATCATTCATAACTGCGTAGGCCTCTTTAGACTTGTGGTAAGTTATTAGAGCTGATAACACGAATTAGTTTAGTTCATGATAACATGGCTACATGATTTCCAACAAACTGTTTTAATTTGTGTTGTTTGGCAAGAATAACCTATGTCCCCAGAAAATTCTCAGCATCTTTATCAGAAGACTGCTGCAGTTGCTTGACAAAGCTTGTTGAATAATACACTATTTAGGTCGTTAAATTCACAAAATTTACAGCGTGAACTACTAACAATTTAACAACTTTATTTAACAATTTTATAACTCCACAAAAAATCCAGTACTTTTACAATGATTTTGACTATCTACACATCTTTGAACTGACTTATTCAAAACTGAGACTAAAAGCACTTTCTCAGCTGACTTGACCTCTACGACCTTTTCCTGACCGAACGCAGACTTCTCGATAGCAAAACAAAACAATTATATCGCAATAGCAACGATAAGCTACAACAGCATGTTTCTCAAATCACCCCTATCGGGTCTCTATCAACCACTAGGTATCTTATACTAATTGACGATTTACTCAAAAACGGCTACTGAGAAAAATATGGGACAAATACATATTATAGTAGACACTCTCCTAACAAAAATGACCGATCATATACATAAAGTCAGTTACAAATGACTTTAAGTAGTGACTACACTTGTCATCCCGTTTCCTTCTCTATTTCAAACGATGGACGCTTGTCAAACTCTTCTCGTTCATTATGAACTTTGATTATTATTCCAATAGTTTCGAAAACGCGATGATTTTAGAGAAACGTACTATATCTGGGATTTGACACGGCAGGTCCTGCATGTATCAAGGAAAATTGTTAGGAACTATATCCAGTTCATTTTCCTAATTATCCGTTTGGACCTCCACTAGCTGGTTTACGAAACCTTTGGCTATATTCCCTTCTTATCTTTTTACGTTATTCCGCAAACTTCGGAAAACTATAATTAAGCGGCTACCCCAGACATTTGTTCACTCTAGTCCTTTTCACCAAATTCCATGCTAGAATAACGTATCCAGTTGCTAAAGAAATGTTTCGGTGACAAATTCAAGCTAAATGTCATTAAAAAAACTGGCTCTGAAATAACTTAATATGTAATACTGCGAAGATTTTGTCCAAAAACTATCCATTTACGCGATATTTCTATTCATCACGAATCGGAAAGCTTTCAGAATGTTTTTGAGTTTATACACAAATGCAACACTTGATGGCAAAAATTTAACTTATTTCAAGCTGCTAGCTAACGATGAAACTGACGAGACACTTGACAAAACTACGTTTGGAATTTTGCAAGAAATACAGAATTCAAGATCAACATCCAATGTATTAACAAAAAGTCGACACTTTAGACGAAATTGTTTTGTCATACTTTGGAGGAAATGAAACTTCCAGATCCTTCCATGTGAAAATTGGATTACACCAAAACGACATGATGCCCCAGTTTTGGAATTGGATCGTCTCTTGCATTGAGTTACAATTTTGGCACTCTACGGATTGGGTCTCAGGCTTTTAACTTTATCACCTGCTTTTCTGAAGAGCCATCCCTCAATTTTGCATTTATTTGCAACCTTTCAATATTAACGTCTAGTCTAATTGCTAGTATTTTAAATATCGTAGTGATTAATTCGAAAGGCGGTTAAACTTCATTGGATAAAAGAATCAGCACTTCCTCATTGTTTTTGGCGATTGTTGCTATGCCATTTTAAATACTATTTAACTTGCAAAGAACTGGGAAATCACGACTTCGAATATTCTTCGCAGTTTTGGCCTTCTTCCATCGTGATAAGCAATTCATACAAAGGGGACACTTTTCAAAAGCCACTGCTCCTAATGGAATATTGAGAGTGGAAAGATTTTCTGAACTTTTTGAACTTCAAACTGTTTTCAAAATTTGCATTACAACCATTCCAGTACAAATTGTTTGCAGATGGAATTAAGTGTACAGATTTTGGAACAAGCTTCTCAATATTTTACAGGATGTTGTAGGAAGGGGGTGCTGTGTACGAGTTGCAAATTGCCGCTGCAAATCGAAGTGGTTGGAATGACATGAGTTTTATGCGCAATATAATATTAACTTGAAGGAAGATCGCATGCTGGCTCGTCTGATGGTCATACGCTCTCAGCATCTAAGCAACCAATGGTTCAACTGTTAGAAAGCTTATAAGTCAATGTGATAAGACAGCTTTCGTTGGAAGAGAACAAGAAATTAAAGAATTATTGGTTAAT
>LJIJ01002410.1:0-27425 GCA_001718145.1 Orchesella cincta
AAGTTGGCATATTTTTCGACTGATAACAACTGCGTTGGGTAAGAATGAACTTTTTTGAACGGCTATCTACATAAAAGCATGATTCTTTACAGGAGAAAGCGAAAACACAAACATAACCTTTATATATATTGGAATAATTTAAATTATTTGATCAACACCAACCTTCCGTAACCACACTATTTAATTTTTATATAATTTATGAATAAAAAACGCAGAAAAGGGCCTTCAAACAAGACTTAATAATGTATGGAATGGACTCTATTTCATAAGAGAAACCACAGATTCCTGATCACAACGAATAGTTTGTGATACCGAGATTGTTTGGGATGTGTTTTTCCATTAGAATGACTGAAGACTGCCATTGACATTCTTAGATCAAATTGCTCAGAATTTTCTAGAGAATTTAATGAATCATAAAGCTCAGTTTGGCCGAAATTAGTAGATAGCCGTTTCAAAAAGGCTTTCTGCCAACGCAGTTGTATCAGTCGAAAATATGCCAACTTTTCACGTATCCCAGTCGAAAACATGCCAACTTTTCAGGAGTAAACAGTCGAAAGTAAGCCACTTTTGCAGATGTCCTCACAAAAATACAAGACGAAAGTCTTCAATGTGATTGGATTACATTTTCTGCTGGTTAATGTTCAAGGATTCGGTTTGTCAATTCTATGGGGCAGCTATGGCAAAAAAAACTAAAACAGTAATGAGCTTCCATTTTCACGCCATGTTAAACATATTCCTGATTTGTGAAATGCACACAGTTGACTGTTTTCGTTTGAAGAGGATACAAGTATGGAAGCACTGAATTGAAGCGGAATTTGTTCAATTTGATTCATCATACGTGTGCAAAGTATGCTATCCGTTAAGCAAAAAATTTTAAAGGAGAGAAACCGTGAAACCTATTCAGAACATTTTTTACTCACTTCTATATCCATGTTTAAGTTAAAATTTTGAAAATAACATGGAGCATGTTTGAAAATCACATTTTAGTTTTGTATTGTTTTTTTAATGAACTACTCACTCACTTGGAAGAGAAAGTGTTGCTTGCAGTTTATTGCAGCCCTGGTTTCAACGTTTAAAAAATATATACGCAATTAATCTATTTGTTACCTTAAATTAACACAACGAGAAAAATGCTTTTCGGTGAAAATCTGTTCAGTTTTATAAAGATCCAATTACAGCTTCAACATTTGATGGGAACATGGCCTCTAAAACTTTCATCAAATAAAAAACTTACATTGTGCAGCACGTCTGAGTTGAATATGTCAGCATCAAAAATAGTGTTGTATACCATCTACTAATTTTATGGCTGCAACTCCTACGCGACCAGCAAAAATGTGAGTCTAGTTGTAAATTTGGAAGCACTATTGTTTGCATTTGCTGCCACAGTTTACGTCTTCACAAAAGGGGTTTTGTTTCTCCGGAAAGAATTTTGGCTCTTTGGCTCGTAATTGATTCAGCTGGTGATGTTGCAATGTTTATTACTGGATTTTCTTTAGTGCTCTCACACTGCTTGCGACGCTACATCCAGTTCTTTGGCACGTTGATAAAACAGGAACCAGAAACTGGAAATAATTCAATCCGGGTTTACCGTCAGTTCCAAATTTTGGACCGTTACTACAACCAGGTTCAGCAGGATGGGCTTGTAATCGCTCACTGTTGATGATGTTGGCTTTGTCGTCGGCTTTTTTACGTTGATCTCTCTAGGTAGTCAAATATCGTTTCACGGAATTGTGTATGTTTCTCATTACTGCCGTAAACGCGGTTTCCGTTTTGCTTGTGTATAGCACTGTGATGGGCCAACTGCATTCGGCGTCCCATAACTTCAAAACAAACAACAAAATAACCAGTCTGCAGTTGCATGAATTTGAGACAACGAAAGTGGTTCCATCGATTCAATTTATCGCTTTCACCACTAAAATGCAATATCGGATCAGTAAATTTTGTAGATGAGCTCACGCCATTTATTTGGTTTGATTTTTGCATAAATCAAACTGTCAATTTACTGCTAATGCAGTAATCAACAAGAAGAAGCTAGAAGTTAATGCATTAGTAAAACGTTTACACAGTAAATTACTCCATATAAGTCGATTTAGTTCTTAAATGTTAAATGAACATGTAAAATGTAGTAGATTTAAAATTTTCACTTTTTTGGCTTGACGTGATAGTGCATATTAAATAGGTCCAGAAATTATGTTTCCAAAAGGCTTTTTAAACAAACACGAATTGTCATCGGAAATTTTAGTAAGCATAAATCCAAACTCTTAACACACCAAAAAATCTTTCCAGGTTGAAAGCACGGGAATTGAATTGACATAAGAATTTAAGCTTAGAAATATTCGTTTAGTGTGTTTGTTTGCCATGGAAGACTGGCGTAGAAATACGAAGGAAGTCTTGCATCAAGTTTATTGAGCTCTTATTTTAAAACTACTCGACATATTTGTATGATTTTTTCTGTATTAATATGGTTGACTCTTGCGCATATTATCCACTTATTTTATCTAAGGGAATCTAATTGACAATAAACTATTATTATTATTCAAGAACCGAAATTTTATATGGGAGAATGCTGGGCCCGATAACAAACTGTGAAAATTTTACTTTTCACATGTTAATCAAACTAATTTTTTCATCGTCGTGTAATTTTTTAACTTAGATTCAATTTTCAAAAAATAATAACTAGCCAGATGGGTAAGGGCAGGGCTGCGAGAAAGATGTGAGCCAAATTATAGCCTTGTAGTTTTCTTCGCACTTTTTCGAAGTGTTAATATGCAGTTGGTCAAAAAACAAGAAAACTCTGCCACCCCTTAGTCATGGCCCACGTTTCTCGATTTAACTTGCTTTTAGTTTGTCTAAGTTTAAGCATATTCTTGTCCGGTGTCCTTGTAGAATAATACCGTCAACAAAACTATAATCTTGCCCACGAAAACTAGCATCACAATATTTAAAAAGCATATTTTTCATATCGTTTATAGGTATTGTGCTATTCTCTGGTGATTAGTCACATATTGGAAATTGCTGACACCACATAGTAATAGTGGACTGATCGAAAATAGATCTGCAACATCTTTTTCCTGAGGTCATTTCTATTTATAGAGGCAGTAATACCATTCAATAAACCCAGCAAGCCCGATGGAAAGAAGTGGTGCACCAGAATATGTGAAGTAATAGCGATGTAAAGCTTACAATTAATTTGGAACAAGTAGGATATATCCACAAAACAAAACCGTCAATTTTTCAAAACTGGTTTGTTGAATTGACGAAAAAATACACAAAAGTTTGCTTAAACGAGAAAAGGAACGTATTTTTACTAACAGCAAAAATATAATCAGAGTATAGTAGGAAGACGGTTAACTATCCGCCGTCATTTCCCGATTTAATTGTTCCACTACTATCTCTTAACTTCATCAATTACCTCTGATCCTCCTCAGTGATCAATATAACTTCTGTATCTACCTTGTCATTCTGAATTATCACTTATCCTCCTTAACAATCTCTAATCAAACTCAATTATCGCGTATCCTCCTCAATTATTACGTATACTTCTTCACTTCCCACTGCTAGTTTTGTGGTTTTCCCCAAACGAATATGGCATTTTTAAGTTGCGCGGTTTGTAATCGGGCATAGTGAGACTTTGGTACAATATATAAAGAAACGTACTTAAATTACGTACGTGGAACGTAAAAGTTTACAGGCAAAGTGATTCTTATAAAGTGGCTGCACCACTTAATTAATGCAGATTTACCCGTGCACGAATTTCTAGCTTAGCGCAAAAATGATCGTGTGCCTTCTGCACGAAAAATTATCGCTCTAACTCTGCACAGCAAATGATATATAGTGTGATTGACCCATCGTTAAACAGCCAACATTTTTATCTTTTAGTCGATATGTGAATCATTGAAATTGCTGAAGTCGTTTCGGAGAAGGACGTTGTCAAATTTGATGCAAGACATAGACAAATACCTACGTAGTTACACATTTATATTTTTCAGGGTGGAGTATAATGTAGTTTTACTTGTTGCAGTTTAGTACTTCTCAATTTGACGCTTGAATAAAAACTTGAATTTATATAAAAACCCTTATGACACACTTTAGTCTGAAACTAAATGATATATGTAGTCAATGTTTGCTAAAACGTCGTCTATAGAAAGAGTTTGATATAGAGATTGATTTGACTTGACTATCATCATGATCACTAACCATTAAGTCACAGTTGTACAGTTTTATTTGCAATGGAAAACCAGAATCCTTGAAAATGGCTAACTTGATTTCATATAAAATTTGACAAAACGAAATAATTAAAAAATACATACATAACACGTGCGAACATTTATTCAAAATTAGTTATTTTTATTTAAAATTTAATTGCTTGCATTTATTTGCACCATACTTTTATCAACACGCAACAATTAGGACCGAATGGAATAGGTCTTTTGCATGATATTAAAAAAGTGAGGAACATCCACGAAAGAAAATGTAGTTAAATTTTGAAGCATTTTTCATACTTGTAAGTGCTTCACCTATCTAAATTTTAGATTTGTATAAATGAGGACATTTCATCTCACTTTATATTCTTTTAAATTTATAAGAAATAACCAATCCATGACCAATCCATCTTGAAATGACTATATCCGGCAGCATTCTGAAATAACAACAATTTCGTTTCAAATTGTTAGTACTACTTGATTAAATACAAACTAGACTTAAAAGATGACAGTTTACCTGCACATGTGTATCTTCCCCTTTCATCTTGTTCACCAAGGCCACTTTCAATCGCTCTTAATCAGTATAATCATATTCATCTTCGTCAACATCCGCAGAAGAGGAGGAAGCTGTCTATGTCAAAACTGTTTCGTCTTGGGCAAAATTTGATGCTGAAGCTCCATTGTCCTTATCAATGTCAGTCTTTGGTTCCTTTTTCCCTCGCTTGCGTCGTACGGGATACATGAGGTCATCATCACTACCCTCTAATTGATTTTTGTTGCGCTTTCTTCCCTGTACAGGTTTGCCTTGCAGACAACCACATTTAATTAAACAGTAATGAAGAAAAATAAACAACAAGCAACCGGTGTAATAAGAATATTAGATTATTTCTTACCGGTTTCTTATTTCTACTATCCATTTCCGAACTGCAATCAAATCATTTCTCACCCTCACTTAGAACCCATTTCTTGAAATTTTCTTCATTTACATATACAACAAAACATACATGATTGAGAAAGACTTTAGTAAAGGGATACTTTATGAGTTTTTTCCATGACTGCTATAAAACATATTAGCATAGTTAGAAAGAAACGGATACATCTGCATTTGTACCATATCTTTGTTTATCCTTGAGTACACGAAATGTCTCACGAAGAGTCCATACTTAGCTGTACCTACCAACGTAGTTTCCCCGTTCATATTTTAAAGTACGACTATGAAAGAATCTATAGACATACGCTACTATATATGAGTCTTTTCCAGTGCCTACTGCTATGCTTTTCTGTAAAAGAACATTACTCACGAGACCATAATTTAATACGTGGCTCCACGTCGTCTTAAATATTTACGCTTGATAAAACTTTTGGTTGACCAACAAGATTTCTGTATTGTTATTATATTCTATATTGTGTTAAGATAGAGAAAGTAACTGTAAAAACTTTTAGTGGTTTCGGTGCAACGATGGAAGGGACTTTCATTATAAAAGTCCAATCTTCCAAAAGGAAGGCAACATCACGTTGTAACCTAAATGAGGTATCATCACCATTTTTTACCATCATCAAATTTGAAGACTGAAAGTTCACTACAGCCAGACCTTTCCATTCTACACGAGAAGGCTAATATTTTAAAAACTGATGACTGAGGATAAGTCCATAGAGGATACAGAAAATTTACTCGTGACAGACCTCTCTCTTCTTACTCGTTTGGATGAATTGAAGAGTGACAATTTGTTATCCAAGTTTTCCATAATATGCGTCTATGACGCTTATAAGAGGGCCATTTATTCAGACCTTTTAACAGGTAATTTACATTTATCCACGGTTGTCAATATTATATTAACCTAAGATGATGAGTATAAATATTAATAAATTGCAGGCGTGTTATCTCGCGTTGTTAAGAAGAGAGCTGACACGAATGATCCGTTGAAGCTGGTGATGCTGACTGGGCAAAAGGTGGACGGGTGTTACTTAAATCCAGGTTTATTTCAAACCACTCCTGGAGTTATAAATCAACCCCCAACTCCACGTTTTGTAGATTTACAGTATTCCCGAGTTACACCGACAAACCTAATGAGTTTAGCATTTAAAGTTGAAAAATACACAATGAGTCTCCATCCGGGGGCATCTTGGTCTTTGTGGCTGGAAATTCAGAAGTGGTAATGTTGATGGGGAAACTACTTGCGGCTTATCCTCCCAATGAAACAAAAACAGGACTACACGTACTACCATTCCACGCCAACCTTTCAGCACTGTATTTACAGCAGGTAAATTACATTCATTTCAACTATCAACAAGTAGTAAGGCGTATTTAATTTTATTTATAACGCATGACTTTTCTTTTTTTAATTTCAGCTTTTTCATATTCCTCCTTGTAACTGCAAACTCTTTGTTGTTGCCACAAACGTGGCAGAAACATCACTGACCATACCTTCCATACGCAATGTGCCTGACACGAGAAAAATATGTATCACGGTTTGAAACAATTTGACAGGTGTTGCCTTATATAAAAAATACTGGTGCTCTAAATCAGCTGCAGAGGAGAGGACGAAACGAGCTGAAATGAACGGAATTTGTTATAGGTAAAATGTATTATTAATTTTGAGCAAAACCTAAGCATACAATTATGCATTGCCTATTACAGATTTATGTTTGAATTACAGGCTCTACTCTTTGGCAATGTCCGACTTCATGGATAAGACAGAGCCAGCTATAGTAAAAGAAACGGTCGAAAAATTAATTTTATGCATGAATACGGTCAACCTTCGGAGAGTTTGTAAATTTCCGTTTATAACCTATCCAGGGGTTGAGCTATTGACGAAAAAGATGCTTGTTGACTTAAAAGCCCTTGAAATTCATACAACTTGTGTCCCAAAATACTTGTGTATGAAAGTGATATTGCCAGAATTACAGATTTGGGGAGATACCTCTTTCCTTTTCCTGTTGCGTCACACTTTGCAAAAATATTGGAATCCGGTTTCAAGTAATTTGTAACAAAACATGTTATTGCTATTATAGCTGCATTATCTATAGACGTAAAATGAAAATATTTGAATACACACTTTGACATTTTAAAAAGCCTAAATCTAAACAGTTGCTGCAGTAAACAGAAAGCAGAATGGAAGAAGCAGCGTCGTAGTTAGCTACCTACAGAACACCGACAGTTTATTCGGTAATTTATCCCGTTCAATTTTGGTAAACTAATAGTAAATCGGATGCCCTTCTAATTTGTAAATAATTTATTGTGATAGGAGACATGACGAAACTTGATGGCCGGAATAACATTTGAACAATCAGTGTATAAAGAGGAGTTTATCCGTGCTATCGGTCTACATCTACATACCATGCAAAAGACTAGCATTCTTCGTCGACACTTAACTACACGTGTGAAAACATTGTTGCTGCTCTTCAAAGGCCACCTATTACGGTTGTCTTCGGAGTCCAACTGAAAAAGATGCTGTTGTCCTCCGTTTAATTTTACTAATGGGACATCCCCATGCAGTAGCCAAAGGATGGACACGAAGTAATATAAAATTGTCTTCAATTTGTCTTTCTATAAATTGAACGTTGGTGTCAATTCAAAATGATAATGCCTGACCTGAGCAGATTAAACTACTGGGGTTTTATTTAAAACGTACAAATTACAGTCATTGTCGTGCTACATTTACGTCACAGAAGGTTCTGATGTATTTTAAGTAAAAAATATAATATGTTTCAAATAACCCAAAAACAATTTAATTCTATTTTTCTCGGCTTCAGGTTACTGACTTTTGAAACGGAAACGTTTTGAAATGAAAATGTTCAATAGAATGTGTAGAATAAGATGAACTTGACTGTATATTTTTGTCACTAAACGTTTTTGATATTTTCAATCTAGTGTGAATAAAAAATGGGACGTATTGCACACAACGCTGCCTGGTGTCTCAATATATTCACAAATGGAGAGTGTGCACACCTTCCTTGTTATTGTGTGTTGTTGCTAGTCTATATAAGGCTCACGCTCCCTTTATCTTACCGATGCATTATTTACTAAAGCTTTTGCATTTGATTGCACCTATGCCATATTTGTGGATATTTGTGTGTAAATATTTGAGGCACTTCCAACTGGGCTTGTGTATCTGTAAAATTCGATATACGTAAACATTAGACATTCTATTCCAGTGTAAAGTGAATCGGTTCCATACTCTATTTAAACTTTAAATGCTTGTATTAAATTACAGGATTCATAGTAAATTGGTTTGGTTGGTTAATGTTATGAGTTCAAATATAGTGTTTTGTGTTATTCTTCAACAGATAATGGCGGAAGCTATCAACAAACATGTGTCAGACATGTAATTTTCCCAAAAACTGATTTAAAACAAAAATTATCCAAATCGGGGACCCGGAAAAACGTGAATATTTTAGAACTTTCATACTTCTTATCCATTCCTTATGCACATTTAGATGCGCATCTTAGCATTTTTCACATTTCCCCAAGTGTTTTGAAATCGACATTTCGAGACCCAAGGTCGTTGGCTGGAGTTAAGGACTAAGTAAAATGTTCACCAGAATGTCTTTTTCAGTTGTGCCTCCATTAATGTTTTTGTCACTGGTCAATTTTGAAATTTTTGTATAAAAATAACCCGACTAACGGAAAACACTGTAAGTAGTTTTAGCATTGATCTTTATTAAAAGTAGATAGGTTACTTTTTTAATAAGCAAACAAGTTTTGAATTGTCATTGTCATTAATTTAATCTTTTCAACAATATTCACTTGCAATGTTTTTGTAATATCTTTTGGTTGAGGGCCGCTAAATGGGCGTTTGTTGGAATGATGGCCACCGACCACATTTCCAACCTCATTTAATACCTCAATTAACTGACAAAGGAGTTGGTCAAAACATGACATGGGATTAACTGCAGCTTTACCAGGGTCATTGTTATATAACTGCAGAATTAAGTTGACAGAGCAAAGGTGTCATAGATTCTGTTAAACATGATATGTAAGTATTAATTATACTGAAACAATGAAAACTACAGCTGAGTTCCAGTAAAACAGTAATTTTAAAAGTTACCTAAATTCTTTCATTACTACCGTATTCCAGTGTTGATTCTCCAGATAAAGGTCGCGGACAAGAAAATTCTTAACAGTATTGAAGTTACCTGCTTCCAGTATACGTAGCTATTAAATATTTTGAGTTTCAAACCGATAGCAGGTACTTGTCTTTTGTTCGAAAAATAATAATTTGGCGTAAATCGAGTCCTGGATTTTTGCTGCTTTTCCCTCTCTCAGTCATTTCCAGGTCGGCTGGATATCTCTTTTTCTCAGTTAGATGAACCTTGTAGGTATAGTACGAAAAAATCTTATCAGCATGTTTCAGTTTTGCCACAATATCCATCATTTCCATCATAGTGCAGTCATTTCCGTTTCCTGTTGTGGACCTCCCCTCAACAAACTTGACAGAGCCGGTATAAAGATTAAATATCATAGCTGAAAAAATGTCAAGTTTGTTTCCTGATGTTTTTTTCTGTCACCAACATTCTACCACAAACTTTTGTTGTTGCAAAGACGTCTAATATCTTAATGAATCGTATAACAGGTAGTCCGTAGAAGAATATCTCAACTCACATGTTACATGTAATCTGAAACGTTAAAAAACAAACACAATAAACCATCGCAAGTTCTGTTTGCTTAATTAACAAATTTCCTTACAAGCTTTGGTAATATTCAGGCATCATCTACTGCAAAAGTTTTGGTAGTGAATATTCGTCCCTGCTTTCAAAATTGTTAGAGGTTGCTTTTCTTAAGGTGACACGTAATCGTACCTGTAAATTTTCTGCTGATCTTTCTCCATGTTATAAGTGTCCATCCGTTTAGCTACTAAATGGGGATGTCCTGATAAGAAAACCAGACACAATGCAGCGGCATATTTCTCAGTCGGATTCCGAAGACACATCGTTATAGGTGGCCGTTGAAGAGCAACAACAATATTGTTAATACGTGCAGTGAGCTGTGTACGGGAAGACTGAATTTCTTGCATGATTGCATAATTCAGTCCAACACAATGGCAGAACTCTTCTTTATCCCATGATTCTTCAAACCATAATAATGGCCATCAGTAGTATCATCATGTCTCCTATTAAAGAAAACGAAATGAGTATTGGATTCCGATTTTCAATTAATTGTGAATACGTTACATTTTTCAGAAAGTATTTACCAAATGAGAGGCAGTCCTTTTATATAAGCCAACTCTCACGAATTTTTTCCCATTTTGCTTTTAACTGCTTGGTAGTATTGCTATTATCAGAATCTTGGTCCAAAAATGGGTTCTGAAATATTTAAATAATGGACATGATTAATGTATGGGAAAGTCAATGTATGTAAACATTATTATGTCATGTATATTGCTTTACTTCCACGCTCTGTCCAGCAGCAGCTGCAATGGTATGTTCAGTAACATTGTATGCAAAGCTAAGTTCCAGTACATTAGCATAGTTTGTTATAACAGGAACCAGAAACAAACTACTACGCAGTTCCGTTATTCTTGCAGTGTCCGTTTTATATACAAGTGGTTTGGGATTTGTTGCTGTCTTACTCATTTCCAGTGCTTTTAGATCATAAAATAGCTTCTCGATTTCCTCCATAGCATCAGCTCCTGCATGAGTAATGAAAGGAAATCCACACCCCACTTTTAGATTAATTGACTTCATGCACAATATTGTCTTGTCCAGTGGTTCCGTAAGAACTTAAGGGTCCGTCGTATCTTTAAATGCAGACTGGTACGTTGTAAAAGAATAGAGCCTGAACAAACAGCAGTAATAAAGTGAACTTACTTTGATTCGAGTATGATAACGCATTTAATTACTATATAATGGTTACCTATAAAACCGTCCATTATTTCTAGCTTGCCCTTTCATCAGCCGAGACTTTTGAGCACCATGATACAATGAAGGAAAGGAAGCCAGTTGTCTTATTCCAAACTTTTACGGTGCGTTCGTGGGCATCGTCAATGCAGATCACAGAATATCTGGACACTACGTTATCTTTCTCTAGCTCATTTAGTAATGTCATGTCCGTGACATATGTTATCTTTGTACAGAGATGCTCCATCCGGGATATGCGTTCATTCATTGCGATAACTGTTGCTCTTTTAGGCACTGCAACTCCTATAACTTTGCTACTGCTACTGTACCCTGACTCAAGTAGAAACTGAGGAGTAAAGGTGGGTTTACCACTTCCCGTTTCCGAGTCAATTTGGTTGAAATGTCGTTTTGTCGCAATAATTCCAGAATCAAATCTTTTTCCAACAAGACTGGGTTAGTTGACTGTAATGGCTCCGACACTAAGGTTTACAATAAGCATCACCTCTATTATTTTAAGATAAACAAATGTTTTCCTGTTTCTGTCGCTTCAAACTCATTGTCGAATCTGATCACAAAACATTCTCGTCCGGGGTTTACTGTGCTAATAACCTCCTTTTGGTGTTTTGAATAGTTGACATTTTGAATGTAAACATTGACATATACTCCTGCAAAAACTTTTGGGTTGTGGACAGGTGGCTTGTAGGACAGGGATAAAACCATTTTCATCCACACATAAAATGAAATATGTTTATTTTTACAAGTTTATGCGCATGTATTTGGTATCGGTATTCCAAATACAAGTACTTAAAGATAAGTTCCCACAATTATAATTTCACCGCAAGAATTACATTTTCACAAAGAATGTTAGCTAAGGTTTGATTCACAGGGATACGACATACACTCGTTTTGAAATGAGTGGTTTTCTTCTTGTCATTCTACCGTGCAGAACTTCTCTGCAAATTTAATTCCAAAGGGCGTGTGTGGTTATTTCCTTTCTACACTCTTTCTTCATCTGAATTTTAAGCTTTGGAGCACCTAAAAACTGGTCTGCTTTCACTTTCTGAATCATTTAACAGCTTTCTCTTTCGGACCACGATGGCTTCCAACCAGATACTTTGGCCTCCGGGAACATTCCTGTCTGCAGATAGCGTTTGATTATGTCACATACAGTAGATTTTGGCACGTTTTACTTTTTAGCAAGTGAACGATACGTCTTCGGTCCATTTTCTTTATTTTCCCAGTCGGTTATGATTAGGTATCTGACCTGAATGTCTGTACGTTTGTAAAGCCTCCACATCCTGTAAAACAAGCTTTAGAACTCCCTAACTTCATGTAAATATTGTGCCAAAGTCTTCCTATTGATAGTACGTACCTCACTAAACCGTAACTTGCATTTTTTTAAAAGGAATGACAGCAGAAAACCCAAAAATTGTTTTTGTCCGATTACTTTTTTTGCTATGATTTTCACTTTAAGAGTTTTTTTCAAATAATTTACAAACCAGCGAAGGGTTTGAGGTAAAACAAAAAGTGGTACATGATAACCAGAGTATGCTATTTTTATTAGTGTATTGGAAAGCTAGTTTTGAGCCAAGATAAGCGCGGTATTATCAGTGGAACTAAAAAAGAAAATTTGTCCGATTACTTTTTTGCTGAGTGTACAATGTTTTCCCTACCCTGCTAAAATGCTTGGCCAAACTAAAATCTTTTTGCACACATATCTGCATCTACTAAAGCTCGTTACATCACATAAATATTTTGGAAATCACTTGATGTATAGGGAATTATAGAGTAAAAATTCTAATTTGTAGGCGATTCTTTGGGATACGACATCAACATTTTTTTGAAATGGTTTGTCTTATATCTCGGACATCCCAACTCCGATAAATCCCAAACTTGCTGAGCATTATGTTGAGAGTACACACTACGCATGCGTTTGTTGTTGACCATTTATTCCCTCTTGTCTGGAAGCAGCACAGGAAATGCCAAAAATTAAGACATTTTTGGCATTTCCCTGTGCTGCTTCCAGTGGCAGCAAGCCAGCAACCAATGGTGACGGAAATGTGTTTGTGTCACAGTAAAAACCAACATGTTATTAACGTACTACCGGTATGCATTGGCTCTGGGACTAGTCTAATTGTTAACGGAAGTATCAAACCGTCGGTTTTTTAGGCAAAAAATCAAAATTTCCACAAACAACATTGCATAAGTCAAAAAGTGTGACACCCCAATCAACAGTTTTACTGTGTTAATACATCCAAAAACAGGCCTTTTAAACCTGACATTAATCATCTTCCTGCGATGGAGGACAGTGGACCATTGACGGCAGAAACGTAAAGCTACGAATATACCTGTTGGTGTATATGGAAAAAATTAGACTCTGTGTTTGTGACGCCAATGCTCCACTGTCCTCCATCGCAGGAAGATGACTAATATCAGGTTTGAAAGGCCTGTTCTTGGACGTATTTACACAGTAAAATTGTTGATTGGGGTGTCACACTTTTTGACTTACGCAATGTTGTTTGCTGAATTCTCGATTTTTGCCTAAAAATCGACGGTTTGATACTTATGTTAACAATTAGACTAGTCCCAGAGCCAATGCATACCGGTAGTACGTTAATAACATGTTGTACTTCACTGTGACACACACTCATTCCGTCACCATCGGTTACTGGCTTGCTGCCACTGTCTTTTACTAAAAATGTCGTAATTTTTAGCATTTCCCTGTGCTGCTTCCAGACAAGAGGGAATAAATGGTCAACAACAAACGCATGCGTAGTGTGTACCCTCACCATAATGCTCAGCAAGTTTGGGATTCATCGGAGTTGGGATGTCCGAGATATAAGACAAACCATTTCAAAAAAATGTTGATGGCGTATCCCAAAGATATCCCAATAAATTAGAATTTTTACTCTAAATTCGATGTTCATCAAGTGATTTAGTGATTTGTAACGAGCTTTGGTAGATGCAGATATGTGTGCAAAAAGATTTTAGTTTGGGCCAAGCATTTCAGCAGGGTAGGGAAAAAAATTGTATGTCGTATCCCTGCGAATCAAACCTTAGGTACACAAGTGCCAAAATACGTTATTGACCTTGTTCTAAAGGTCCCATAAACAAGACTGCTGTCCCCCGAACCAAATACAAAACCCCTAAATGTCCCTCATTTACGCATTTTTCTTCGTATCATAATCCAGTAAAGAGAGCTGTATTTTCCAATTTTGTAAACCATAAGGTTGAATTGGCAATTTAAAAAGGGCTTGTAATAGTTTCATAACTAATTTTTCTATTTTTTGAAAACTATTCGTAGCATTCTTGTTAGAAAAGCATGAGTTCCAGTTCCAAGATATGTGTCTCAATGATGGTTTAGATTTTAAAAATTAATTTTTGGATACTATTTTTATATTTCCGTTGACACAAAGCGGATATTAACAAAAGTTTCTGTAACTAGCCGAGTAAATTTCCAATAATTTTTTAATTTGTGTTGCTGGTTAAATTTCGGGAGTGCTAAAAGTTATTTGTTTTCACTATCGCAGTTTTGTAACCACTAACAAATAAATGTTGTAATCATATATTCGTTTGTTAAAAAATCGCAGTTTCTACCCACGCTTAATAATATATTCAGAAATTTTCTAAATTGTAAATCCAATTTGTTGTAACTGTAAATCCCCAATTGTCCCACATTGAGCTTTTTGAAATCTGGTTACCTTATAGAGGACTAGTACTGAAAAGTCCACATAAAACTTCACTGTGTAACTAGCTTCAAATTTGTACATTTGTATTGTATTTAAATATTTGTATTAAATTTACATTTAAAATTTGTATTATTTCTTTATTTACTTATGTATTACCTACCTACTTACTGGGCTCTCAACCTAACCGTCTAATAATAAAAGCAGCATAAAAGTTCGAAAACGTTTTGTAACATTCAGTTTCGTTTGGGAACCTATCTTGAACCACATAAGTCATGAAACACTATGTAGACGGTTCATTCATAAGACGTTCTGGCTGGTATGTGAAATCGATCGGTTACTAGTGTTTCAGATAGATCCATGGTAATTTGAATAAAAAGAAAAGTGTACGAATCATGCATGTTAGGAAGAGATATTGGCTGGGCAATATAATACGTAAGCTAAGGGACAATTTGTAGTTTGTAATTTTTTTTAAATTCCAAGTGAATGTTTTGATGTTTATAAGAATCCCATCATACAAGGGAAGTATCTAAAGTGTGGGAAGAGTTCAGACTAGTATATTAGTGTTTCTAGAGCAATTTGACACGCTAAACACGATGCTGTATTCAGTTTTCTGTAAAACGTAATTTTGGAATTTACATGTTAAGCTTACTTACAAGTAGTACTGGCAAATCAAATAAAAAATCAGTGTTTTTCTGAAAAAACGACATTTTTAGTATGTATGTGATTGCAATATCTTTAGAACTGTTTCTATTTTGTAATTCTGAGTTCACCAATTGATCCAGTAAGTTATCAGCGAGGATCTGTCCGTAGATGCCAAAGTTCGAAGTAAACCAATTTGTCAGGCGCCACATAAAAATTGTGTGTAAAACTTTAAAGCTACTGCAGCGCTAATTAAAGGTATTTTAGTAGTAGCCAGTGAATAAAAATCAAAACATCTGTATCAAGTACAGTCAAACGTTAAGAATTTTCAAATGGTTCTGGGTGTGCTAATATCAATTAAAAGGTAATTTATAGCCGGTTTCGTTTATCAATAATCAACATTACGAGCAAAGTTAACAATAGATTACAGATGACACGATTGAACCAAACATGTGTGACAAAATAAGATAGACCAGATATTATACTGTATTCCCAATATTGGCCTTGAAGGGCATTTTTGTTTCCGTGACAGCGGATCAAATTTTTGAAAATGACAACTTTCAAAAACCTCGTTGACTTTGAATTTTCCCATGTTAATTTGCATAAGGCTTGAGCAGTTTTTTAAAAATTTGAATTTTTCAAATATTTTGTCAAAAACGGATAAAAACTGACAAATATGTTTTATTTCAAGCTCTACAATGCTAGAGAGTAAGTTTTATTGGGATTTGACAACAATTTTGAAAACTTGAAATTTTTGTCAAATAGTCCAATGCATGGCAGAGGTACATTTTCAAAAATTCAATCCGTTGCCACGGAAACAAAAAAGCCCATTTAAGTCCAATATTTTGGGAATACTAGTTATTCATAAGTGTCTACAATTTGCAACACAATTGGTTCAATTCCGTGTTTCATCGTCTACGTACTTTGCTCGTTAGCAGGCTTTTTAACATGATATAGCATAACGTTTTGCATATTCAATGTTATGCCTTCAATTGAAACCGTTGCTACGGATACTAAAATGCCCATTGATGCCAAATGTTTTTCCGATAATAATAACTCAGAAGTGTCTACAATTCTCATGGCAAACCGTTCAGTTCTGAGACTCATCACCTAACGAGTAATTTGTTGACCCAGTCCCTCAAAAACTGGAACCTAAATGTAGGTGTATATAAATAGTTACACATCCGGCAATATGGGACTTTAGTGGGCACCAGATTTGCAAGAAAATGAAATTATTCATTCATCTTCACTTCATTTTGGTCTTAAAATGGTCCCTTCATTGATATTCACCGAATCTCATTTCGTTAATCTCCGAAGAAAAGTGTAACTTTGATGTGAAGTACATGCTAATATTATTTGATGCATTTTTCAACATGAACAAAGAGTACAAGGACGATTGTCCAGTTTGGTTAAGAAAATGTTTGCACGACATTCAAAAATATTGTAACACTATTATGTGGTATATAGATCAGGGTTAATTTTATACATAATGTCTATATCCTTGCTTGCAACTCGGACTGTATTTACCATTTTTTATAACATTTTGATATACTGTATTAGGATTTTGATTACGACGCGGTTTGCCTTTTTGATATTAACTCATTGTCGGAACTGTAATATTTAACTATTTAACTTTTTATTTATTTTCCTTCTGCCAGTGACCGGTTCATGGAAACAATATGTTTTAAACGTATTATGTTCTTATGTCACTTTAATAAACACAGCAATACAATACAATACACCAATATAAACGGGGAAATATTAAATATGTAATTGAAAAGTCGATTTTGAGGAAATAAGGCTCAATACAGATTGTTTCATGCTCGGTAGAAGAGCATTCGGATGCCATCCAACGGATGTGTTTATGCCAGAAGAAAGTTTGTATAGATGAATTTTAAATCCATATGGATTTAATGCAATGTTAATTTGCAATGTTGGATTTGAAGAATGATGTAAATGTTAGAGCCCTCTTCATTCAATTCGCAACAGCATGTCTTCATTCTTCTTCATTCATATGTAAAGATTTACCCTTGTCTTCATTCATCTTCACGAAATTATGAGCCTTCAAATGTCTTCACGTGAATGAAGACTTGCATCTCTGCTGGGCACACTTGTCACCGAGTTAAATTTTTAAATTGACAAATTCCAGATGGGAATTAACATTTAAATATTGAGTCTTGCTTTTTTTCAAAATTTTTAATTTATCAGATTTCTCTTGAACAATATTCCTGATTTTGGAAAAATGATTATAATTATAATACTATACTATGATTTGTTTTGGATTTAGCATTACAGGGGACATGTTGTCCGTTTGGATTTAGCATACGAATTACCATGTAAATGGATTTAGCATAGAGTAGAAACTAGAGCCGGTTAACCGGTAACGGTAAAGCGGCCCTAACGCATTAACGCATATATTACAATTTACCAAACACTAGGTTTGGTAATGATTTAGCATTCGGAAGTGTACCGTGGGATTTAGCACACGGAAGTTTAAATTTGGATTTAGAATTCGGAAGTGTTTATTTTTTGTAAATTTTTTTCTAATGCCAAATCCTATCTTAAAATTTTTTCTAATGCTATATCCCATCTTAATTTTTTTTCTAATGCTAAATCCTATTTAGAATACGCCTTTCAATTGTAAATCCCATCCTAAAATTTTCTCAATGCTAAATCCCATCCTAAAATTTTTTCAATGCTAAATCCTATCTAGAACTCGCATTTCAATGCAAAATCCCATCTTAACATTTATTCTAATGCTAAATCCCGTTTTAATATTTTTTGTAATGCTAAATCCCATCTCAGATTTTTTTCTTACGCCAAATCCAAATAAAATGTAATCAACTTTAACCGAATGGGTCCTGTCTTCGTGTACGTAAACCTACTCTGAACGCCCAAGGGCGACGACTCAAAAATTGTTTCCAATGCCCATATTAGTATCATGTAATAGTCTTCAAGTACCAAAGAAATTTCAATATACCATCTGACAAGTACCGACTTTGACTTCAGGTAGAGTATCCCCACTGCCCTGATCTTGCGAAAAACCAAAAAAAAATACTGTGTGTCAACATTGTTTTAATGTCTACGTTTTTCAGCTTGAAAATTTGTTTTTTAAATCTTCCTCACGCCCATTTGGTTAGCAATTTGGTGGTAACGGAATTAAAGAAATAAAACGTTTCCCTTTTTCCTAGTTAAAGAGAAAAATCTTGCTAGTACGCAAGTCTAAATGCTGAGAGGTTTCTACGTCCTTAACTAAATCTACGTCATGTTGTTCTTGAACATTTAGACAAGACTTTTAAATCCCAATTTTAATTAGCTTGTCTTAACTTGACAAAATATTTTCTTCTACGATTGAGGCAACCCGAACCTATCTGCAACGCGTGACATTCTTGTTTGAGCAAGTTTGCTGATACAATGTTGGAATTTAAAATAAGAGTGGGGAAAGATAGCAATGCAACCTGCAATTAGCATAGTCATGGATAGATTCTGTCTGCTCACGATGTGTAGCTGTATCTATGACTTTAAGGTTAACGTGAGTTAGTCGAATATTCGATGTTAATGCATATGCACCTTTTTGGGTTATTTTTAGTTAATCTAGCGTAGCGAAAAAAATAATATCCCAAAGCAAAGAGATCAGAAATTTTATTAGGAACATGCCAACAAAACTATGTTCACTACATGTTTTCTTGTGGTTTTGATATGCTGTTTTCGTCAACATTTTCAGTCAGGATTAAAAAATGTATAAGGCCGTACTTTGCTTTGGTCAAGACCCGAAGAAAGCTAGCTACGGCTCTGCTGTCCACCTACATATTATAACCTACGCGCCATCGTGATTTCCGAGTTGTGTATGTGAATGAATGGCTTAGATGCACTGAGCGGAGTTACTTGATTTTAGGGGACCTATAGATTGAAATTGTAATAGGATCCTAAAAATTCTAGCGTCAGCAGTTGAGTTGCCACATGTAACTGAGGAATTTGTTTTCAGAACCTTAATTTGGCTTGCGAATATTTTTACCATTCAAATCACCACAGAGTAACAAATAATGATCCGACAGCTTCTAAAGATTGTGGATTAAATATTATTTCGTACTTTGATGGATCAAAAGCATTTTAAAATCTGAATTTGAAAAAAAAACTATTCAAATTTTCTTTCAACAAAATTAATTGTATATAACAGGGTTTATAGTTGAAAACGTGACAAAGTACAATAAATGCAAAATAAACTTGATGTAGATAATACATTCAGATTTTAGGTAAGTTAAAGTTGATTTTGAAAGATGATGGTTGAGTTTTTGTACTAAAATTCTACATTTAAATAATATTATAATTTGTATTTATTAAATAATGCGTCATTTCGTAGACCTCAAAGTAAACAAAAGAACCGGACCAAAATTGATGACCACTACCAGAAGTCCGTTACATCCAATATCTTCGGCTTGAAACGGCTTGAAACCAAGGGCCAATCTATTTAAAATAATGTTTCAACAGCTGTTTCATTCGTTTTTTATATATTTTAATGCAAATTCTCTCTGAAATCACGCCACTTACGATTAGTGGTTCTTGAGTCTTGAACGCTTTTAACTTTCGTTAAGATATATTATATCATTGCCAGTTATTGCTTTAAAAAATGACAGAATTCTCGAAGGTTTTTTCAACTCTAATTAGTTTCAAGGATATGTGTTGTCCCACGTCACTTTCCTGGAAAAATGTTACCGTTGGCACGTTGCCAGCTTGAAGAAATGAGTAGATGTGAAGCATTTCAATACTTTATATTCATCACAACGTTGGATTTTCTTCGCTGAGCAAGACCTGCAAAACATCTTCCAATAAAGTGGCAGCCCAGTTAAATAAGTTCACAACATTAAAATCATCCCCTTTTAAGTTTCAAAAACTTCTTCACATCGCAATTCGTATGGTTGGAATTAGATATGTTTTTGACAAGAGTACAATAAGTTGCAAGTTTTAAAATTTTTCTCAAAACTAATTACAATTTGTGGATGTAAATCTAACTTCTGCACAGGTTCTTTGCGGAAAGTTAATATTGAACGCAATAATGGCACAGGCAGAAATCAACCGCGCAAATGAATTGCTGCACAACCAAGTGACAGCGTATTTGAAGCCGAAGGAACTCTTACAAAAGATTACAAAGGCTTTTCTTGACGCAAATCGAGAGCCTGCGGTAAGAAAATAAGAATGAGTTACGTCTTCAAATAAGTAGAATTTAGTAGGAGGAATAAAGTAATCATTCCATTGTACCCATCATTTTTTCTCTTTGTAGATAGTCGAGTTGATGAATTTGTTGGCGCAGTTCGAGCAGATGGAAAGGAATCTGCGTACTAACTATTCAGAGACTAGACTTAAGCCAACATTGCTTGGAACAGTCGTCTGCAAGTTTAACGGTTTGAAACCAAGGGCCAATCACTTTAAAAAGGAGTTTCAAAAGTTGTTTCAGTCGTTTGCATTCATGCTGCAGGATCCAATACTTGAACCGGATTACTCCGAGTTCTCCAAGATGACAGAGACCAAACGGGATGAAGTAATTAACATGTTTCGTGACCGCGTTAGGTAAAATTTGACTTTCTAACCACAAAAATTATCTATCTTATGCATCCCAACGTGTTTCTAATTAGGAGGTTTGTCTTTATTTAAAAATAGGATTGCCCTTGGATGGAGAAAGATATTGAATGATTTAAATCATGAATGGAATTTAGAAAAGGAGAATATTCTTGCTGAGCTCCGTAGCTCCGTTAAAATCTTGAGCGATTTGCGTTTTGGATTGGAATCCGGTTCAGAAAACGGAAACGGTCAAGTCTGATCAACTTATTTCTTATTTGAAAAGGTATTGTTGTGGCTTTCAAAGATCATTTTCAGTTATATTTTTGGCAAATAACATCAAACTTTATACATCTGTATTGTAATTTCTATGTGTTTTTTCGCAGGAACTAGATGGACGGAAAGCAAATGATGACAAATCAGCAGCAGACATTTCCAATATTGTTTTTTTGTAGTAATAATGCTGTCAGTAAGTCCTTAAAATAAAAAAGCAAAAGAAAACTCTTCATTTTTTAAGGAGACATATTTTCCTTCCGTCATTTTCTTAGAAATACATTTCTCTTGGCACGTTGCCAGTTTGAGAGCATAAGCAAATATATTTGTGGCGTGTGTCTTTTTTCGTTTATATAAATACTTCCTTTTCTTCATTTTGCAACATGCGCCAAGTTTTCCAACCAAATGAATCCTTCCAAACGAACTAGATTTCATTGTAAATTTAAAAAAGGTTCGCTCGGATGATCAAAAATAGAGATAGAATAATCTTACGCTTTTAATGATTTTTCTAATGACCATAAAAGTCATAAAACGTGAGTTAGCTATATAGATAAATGAACAATTGGCCTAGTTCGGTAATGTTTAACTTACAACAAAATATAACAGTGGACCCGCGCACATTTTTTGCCATCCTCAACCTAAAACACAGCTAGAGATATTATTGTTTGATACAATCGCAGTCGGCTGAAAGCTCGTAAAACAGCCTATAACTGATTTCCTTTTTATAAATATTACAAGTTTTTATGCGCTGGGAAGTTGACTATTTACAAACCATTCAGATATTTCTTCAAGTCAGAGTTTATAACAAAGGGATGGTAATGACAACTCTGTCTCATTATTCCAAACTTCTGTTGGTCAGTCGGCGTTCGTCTCAATGATTTGGTTTTTCAACAGCAAATGCTACGTTGCACGATGAAGATAGTTATTAAGTGTGAAAACCTGTGTAGTGTGCGACAGTTTGACAGATACACTCAACTTACAAAAATGGTCAACTTTTAGTTGATATTGCCTTTATTGCAGCATAAGTCTTTTGGAATGAAATGCCGTTTATAGTTATCATTTGCCTTCACTTATCTAAATATTTGCCTTCGCAGTAGGCTTACGTTTCACGCTGCGTTCCAATCTAGGTATGGTGTATAAAATTTAGAGCGAAACTGATTTTTTTAAAACGTAGATCATTATTGTATTTATGGTTGTATTTTTCGTCTCGACTTGGAATAAAATTCTCTTTAGCAAGTCTTCGCATTTTCTGTGGCTGTAGAATTTTGTTCAAATTCAGAAAAAATATGATCAGTAAACAATCACAAATACCAGGCTAAAAAAAAATTATTGAATTAACTCCTTTCTTAAGGTTTTAATGGGTTTATGCAGAATATCTAAAAAATGATGTTGACTTATGGATATGAAAATGTAAATGGGTATAAACAAGGTAGTTTAAAATATGGATTCAGTTTCAGTAAACAGTTAACTTTATTGGAAATAAACACAATTTATTGGAGGAAATTCTTACAACATTTTGGTTCAAATACTGAAGAATGTGTTCATATTTCTGATTCACTATCTAAACTAAGTAGCTCGATCTGACTTTGTACAGTTACATAAAGCGGGTGAATTTCCGTGAGCTCCATATCTCTTTTCATTTTCTTCTTTATGGCTTTAAGTTGCTGAAAGCTCTCTTTCGATTTTTTCATTCCAACCAGAATGTTAATTAGGTCTTCATTAATCTCCAGCGGGCGAAGCATGTGTTGGTCCCTCCATTTGCTTCTCCGAACTTCCAGAAGATTCCAGTAGGTATCCAGTGCAGCCTCTAGCTCACCTTCTTCCAAAACCTTATTTTTCTTCTCGCTGATCCAGGAAAGCTCGGAGTGTAACTTGTCGTGTTTTCCCTTTTTCCAAGTCGTCAAAAAAATATCATGCAAGAAAAACCAATATCCTAGAAACTCTCTACTATCGGTCTCTCGTAATCGCTCCTCCACATCCTTATAGATTTGGATGGCGTATTCTGTGTCACAAATGTTATAAAGAAAATCGGCTACATATGTCATCTCTGAGGTCCACTTAAGATCCTTCCCAACAAACTCCATTTTAGCTTCGTATGCTTCTTTCATAATAAAAACGGCTCTATCCAGTCCTCCTCACTCATTTCCGTACAAGTGTCGGAAGTTGCCAACTCCTAAATGCATGTTGCAAGGTGAACTAAATATCCAATAGTGGTCCAGTGATGCAGCCCGCCAAAGAGCCTTTTCATGTTCAACAGCGGAAGAATTCCGCCGCGGCTTTAAAGTGTCCAAGCTTTTTCAAATACATGCCAAAAGCTCCTCAACGTCTAGCAACTCATCCTGAGAAAATAAATTTTCCTCATTTTCCTTGTAAATCTTGTGGATGGCTTTAGCTCTTCCAGGCAAGCTGGACTTTTCGTTTTCCTGATCCAGATCATCAAGTTCTATAATTTTTAACTTGAATCTTAATCTAATAGATCAGGTCGTTTGTGGAAGATATTTGCCTAAAATATCTTCCAGTTCTCGCCAACATATTTGGCTTCCTGCTCTTCACAATACTTACTGAATTGTTTCATAATTTGCCAGCAAATGTGTTTAAACTCTGCAACTAACTCGGGATTTAAAACACATCCTTGTTTGAATGCACATACAAAAATAAAGCCTATCTGTTCATCAAAACAATTTTCAAACTGGAGTAAGCTAGATCCAATGCAGTTTTTAGTGCTTGTTCTTGCTGATTAGTCTTTCTCAGCTGGATTCTTGTAACGTCTTGAACCAACCGGTGGACGGTCTGACTGTTTCATCCTCGCGCTGCACATTGATCATTGAATGATTAGGAGAAGGAGAATCGCTTCCTGATATTCATCCCACCAGAAAGACTGGCAACATTTTTATCGGAATTCCGTCAGGTAGATAGTAGGCGATTGAGTGTAGGATATTCATGGCACAGCGTCCATTCTCTTCATGCGACGAGATTTTGAGTTGTTGCTTTCCAGGTTGAAAGAGTGGTTTCCCTGTAAGTGTTGAACTCAGCCCGAGGTATTTTTGGAGTCGAGTAACACTTTTCAAATTTTTCTAGATATTTGGTCTATGCTGAAATGCCGAAGAATTCGACGTTGTTTTATGAATGATACGGCTTGAGAAAGTGCGAGCGGAAATCGTTGCAACCGGTTTACTAATTTAAGCACTTTTTCATCATCATCATCATCATCATGCTCCATTTGTAAGCTTGTTTTCACGAAGCAGATTGCATCTTTTTCTGTCATCTCGTCCAATTCTAAACAGGAATGCTGAAGCTCACTTCCTGTCCCTTGAAGTAATTAATATGTATGGTAAATTTGATGATGATGACAATGGTAGACGAAATGGCATATACGTTTGAAGAAAATCGCCTATTTCTGCGTTATCAAAAACAAACAAAACTACTTTGCTCGCTGAAATGTGTGTACACTCGGTCAACTAAAGTTTGTATTCCCAATTCACTTTTATCCGCGTTTGTGAGAGAAATATTTAAATAGTCCGAAGCCAACCTTTGAAATGATTTTCGCAATGTCTCTTCACTTTGGGCGTGGATCCAAATCTCATTTCCGTTGTAAAACTTTTCACCGTATTCCTGAATATATTTTCTTGCAAGCTCAGTTTTTCCAATCCTCCAAGCCCAACAACCGAAGGCCATTTGGGAAATTACAGCCACAGCTCGGCTCCAGATTTTCTTGCAGTTTTTTGTGAAGTTCTAAAAGTTGAGGCTCTCTTCCAGTGAAATTGAAAAACTGGAGCTATCACATCAAACAGAATAGGACCTTCGTCTCCTTTTCTTCGTTTTGGAAACGAAGTGTTCAGAAGCACGTAAACACTTTACAACCTCTTCTTCTTTCCCCAAATTGTTGGATAATGTGGAGCGCTCCACTCTGGCAGCTTTCCTTGAGGGCAAATTGCAAGTGATGTAGCCATCCCCTTTTTGTCGAAAGAAGTTGACACAGGACTTCCTTGGATTTCTTTAGCTCATTTGGAATGGAATCCTGCGATTCACAAAAGGAAATTACTTTTAAAACACCCAAATGGAATAAATGTTATTTGGTGGTACTAAATTGTTGATGCTTCTCCAACATACGCAGTTCAGCCATCTTAATAGAAAGAACGTCGTTTTCCATGAGAATTGAAAATGCAGGCTTGTGTTGCAACTGGTAAATTGGACAAGGTCACATATTTCACATTTAAAATAGAATGCACGACTTTAGCTTGAATTTATTTAGTTGCACAAGAAAGGCTTCCATATTTCAACAGAAATCGAGATAAATAAGTAAACACAACAACATTCGCGAAATATTAGCTGTGGTCTGGCTCTCAATGTAAAAAAATGTTCACGTCATCATTACCATCATCACAACCTGCTTTGCATGCTGGGATGGTATCGACTTCGTTGCACGATAAACCAGCCGAGCAGAAAAGCTGAAATGCGTTGTTGCCGCAATCTTCCCAAAGAGTTTCGCGTCGACGCTGCTCACAAACTAAGTTTGTACAGCTTTTAGATTGAGATGCTCTACAAACCTGAATTGAATGTCACGCAAATTTGCACATTTTATCATGAAAGGTTATCTGAAATGCCTTGAAAACGAAATTAAATTTCTATGGCTTTTTTACTTTGGTACATTTTTTTGACTTGTCCGACTTTGGCAGAAAATCAACCGTTTTAACCGTTAATTGCACTATAAAATATTTAATAATATTGTGCTCCTTCCCATGAACAGATGAAGTCAGAAACTTTTATGAAGCGTCAATTCTTTGACGATTTGAAAACTTTTTTGCAGCATTTGAAGAATAATGAAGCATCAAATACTTTGCTGGCACTAGCCTTTTTGCTTTGGAATCAGAGATGCAAGCAAAGGAAATTCTTCCATTCATATTCACTTCATTTTGGTTTTCAAAGGGTCTCTTCATTCATCTTCATTCACCGTGAAGATAGAAAGGTGAAGTCTTCATCTTCAAATAAAACTAAACCTTCGTCTTCATTCATCTTCATTCACGGGTGCTCTACGTTCTTCATCTTTCTTCAATAATTATCATGTACCTTAATGTATGCACTAAAAATCGTTATATAAAATTAATCTAAATATGGAATTGGAACTGCTGCACCAATTTGTTAGCTTATTCTCCGTTCTTCGTTTCACTTTTCGTTATTACCAGCTTAACCTCACCTACTAATTTAACATTTACAGTGCAGATTACGATCAACATATAAGAATAAAGTATCGTTAAGTTGCTCGAGTTGGGAAAAGGGGACAAATTGTAATTGGAAATATAAACGGTAAAATTTTAAATATTTAATTCAGAAGTAGATTTTGAGGAAATAACAAGGCTCAATACAGATTGTTTCATGCTCGGTAGAAGAGCATTCGGATGGTATGGATTATGGAACCACGATATGTTTTTGCCAGAAGTAAATTTTATAGAAATTTTTATAACTTTTAAACCCATGTGGAGTTGTTTTGTGTAAAGCAGCCTATGTTCTAAAGCACAATTCGGTTTGATGCTATACAATGAAATTTGCTATGTTGGATTTGAAGATGAAGTAAATGTTACAGCCTTCATTCTTCATTCACTTCACAAGAGCGCATCTTCATTCTTCTAATCTTCATTCTTCTTCATTCTTGTGAAGATTTGCCCTTGTCTTCATTCATCTTCACAAAATTATGAGGGCTCTTCACGTGAATGAAGTCTTCCAAATGTCTTCACGTGAATGAAGACTGCATCTCTGCTTTGGAATCTGAATTGTAAGTAAAGTGATAAATCAAATCACCAAACTACATTTAAACTAACGAGGGAAGGTTAAAGTGAGTTAAGCTCCGATTGACCTAAGATTTGGCATGGATGTTCGTTTTAGGTGTCTTATAACGTATATTGAGTATCAGTCTACATGGGCACTTTTTCCGATTTTTGACATGCCATAAAATTCGAGTTTTCGTATGGATTTTGCAGGGGGAATTTGAACTGAATAAACGGTCCACTCGATTAAAAATTGATTAAGAAAAAATGTTTTTTCTGGATAAACCCCAAGTTTGTCGTCTCTCTGGATCACAAAACCTTAAAACCGTTTTTAATTCTCACTTAACCAATCGATACGGCGAGTCAAGGATGAGGACAAGCTATAGACTGGCTATGTGAGGTCACAGGTATTAGGACCAAGAGTCAAGAAATCAATTTATCAGGCTCTACATCCAAGTCCTGGACGTATT